>CAUYRH010171126.1:0-18659 GCA_963574655.1 Perodicticus potto | reverse complement strand
GGGGGCCCATGTGGTTAAAAGGGTTTGGGGGGCCCCCCCATAAGCCCATGGGGTGTGGTTAAAAAACATCCCGGGCCAAAAAAACAAAAAAAAAAAAAAAAAAAAAAAAAAAAAAAAGAAGCAAATAACCCAAGTTGTCTTTTCTGCTGATGAGGTAATACAGTAGGAATTGAGGAATTACCCTTGAGAAGGCAGAAGAGATGTCACTAAGCACTCCATTGGAAGTGATGGCTTTCGATGGGGACACAGATACTGTTGTGTTGTGAACAGAGGGTAGGCTCTGGGATGTTGGTCAATGAAGAAGATGACAGAGATACTTTTCTCTTGGTCAATGATAGAGGATGACTGATTGCTTTTCTTTTATTCATGAAGAAGGAGGGAACCTCAGCAGCTGAGATTACGTTGGGCTATGAGAGTAACAAGTGAAATAGGGGAAAGGACTTGTAAAATGGCTATTTTGGAAAATGGGAAAATAAATTTTCTAGGACAATTTATCACACTTTAGTGTTCTTTCTTGGATGGTTGTTAGGAATGAATTTCAAGTGGTACTGGTCAGAAAAGTTGCATAGATTTTATAACATTTCCTCCACAAATTTTCAGCTGCTTGTGTGAAAATAGTGGAAGAGTTGCGCTTTGCCAAGTGATAGTAATTAAGAGAGCAAGAGAATACAAAGGTGCTCAGAGCACTTTTAAAGGAAGTGGTTGTAATAATGAACCATAGAAACCATGAGGAGCGAGGAGAAATGTTTGGATGGGATCTACCCTTCTTTTTCTTCTTTTTTGGAGCAGTAATTATATTTTGCCTTGATCAGAGGGTGGGGGAAAGGCCATATTAAGGTATGGAAAAAAGAATATTTTCTCATTTCTTGGGATGGGATTGAGGAGGGAGAAGCTAGCAATAGGTTGTGTTGATAATTCACAGGAATAAGATATATTATTCTTTCTGGAAAGAGCTGAGAGCCCAAGACCTTAGGATATCTAAGGAAGGACATACCTGGGGGTAGCAGATCCAGTAGTGAATGCCAACTGTGCCCCAGCATGCCATGATTCCATGATCTGTAATTTTCTCCTATCACTTTTGGAGCTTTCTCTCTGCCAATTTCTCACAAAATGCAGTTCCTGCCAATTATAAGTTCAAAAGACATATTGGTCCTTGCTAAAGAGAAAGAAAAAGGAAAGTCCCCAAATGACCCTAGATAGATCAAGATATAAATTTTGACAAAACTGGAGTGAGTTTTGAGCATATTGATTTAAAAATTTTGTTAGTGCTATAGTGAACATATGAATTAGTTTTTATTTTAAAATTTTATGACTATCAATTTTATTTCAAATTAGATCATGAGATTAGAGACCTTCAATCTCTACAGTCATCAGAGCACTTACTTTTATGTTTTTTTGTTATAAATATTATGCAAAATGTCACATAATTATGCAAAATTTAAAATATCACATGGGTGAATATGTGGCGAGATCCCACTGTGAAACCTGTAGTACTGATATTTCTTTTCCAACCATTGAGACATTGAGCTTAATTCTCTCATTTCTGCCTAGTGGCTTTTCTTCCCAGAAACAATGGTAGTGTGGTAACTGAATAAGTGAATGCAAATGTTAAAACCATTCCTATGAGTGTTTATTGTTGTATAAGAGTTTCTTTGCACAGTCAACAAATTCTTCACACAGTCCAGGTTGGTTGGTGGGGACAAAAATCATAATGACACTCATTTATAAAACAAAGAAGCTAAAACACTGGTAGTCTACAATAGTGATGTTTAGATTAGGTTTTATAGCAGCAGTATAAAACTTGAACAAATGAGAAGTGATATTTTTGTGGACAAACAAAAAGCAGTTGTTGGCTGGGCACCTGTAGCTCATTGGTTAGGGCGCCAACCATATGCTCCAGGGTTGGTGGGTTCAAACCTGACCCAGGCCTACTAAACGATCAAATAAACAAACAAAAACAGCCAGGTATTGAGGTGGGCGCCTGTAGTCCCAGCTACTAGGGAGGCTGAGGCAAGAGAATTGCTTGAACCTAAGAGTTCGAGATTGCTATGAGCTATGAAGCCATAGCATTCTACTGAGGGTGACAAAATGAGACTCTGTCTCAATAAAAAAAAAAAAAAGAAAGAAAGAAAGAAAAAGAAAAGAAAAGCAGTTGTCCTCAAAACATATGACCCATAGATAATAGTAGCAACTTTGTTTAACCTGTTAAAATGCATTTCCTTTTCTTTATCCAGTTCGTAAAACACTTTACTATGAAGACTGTGATTCAACTCCATTTAGGTAAACACAAAAGATGTAAAGTCTCCATCTTATGGCTAAAAAGTAACCAATGTACTCGATACTAATATGAAACTAACATATAAACGACTATATGCCCACATGAAAGAAAAAACAAAGTATAGTCTAGCAAATGGGGAGGAGACAGAAGAGAGAAGGGAGGAAAGAAGACAATTGGTGGGCTCTCAACTGATGTGCACAAGGTGAGGGTGCTCAGTACACCCCCAAGTGAAGGGCTTAACTACAAATTGAACTTTACCTTAGAACTGAAAACAATGAAACCTAACATTTGTACACTCATATTAATCTGAAATTTCAAAAAAAATGCATTTCCCTGTTTTCTCATTTGATCCTTACAACAATTATGTAATTATGTTGAACATGTATCATAATCTCTTAACTAGTCTGAAGCCCAAAGATGGCAAGTAGATTGGGCACAATCAAACAGCCAATATTGGGCAGTGCCTGTGGCTCAGTGGGCAGGGTGCTGGCCCCATATATTGAGGGTGGCAGGTTCGAACCTGGCCCTGGCCAAACTGCAACAACAACAACAATAACAAAAAATACCAAGGGCGATAAAGTGAGACTCTGTCTCTAAAACAAACAAACAAACAAACAAACAAAAAAACCAGCCAATATGTTGAAAGAACAAAGACTCCAACCCAATGCTTCCTTTAACAGCCTGCATGCCTTCTGCTAAGCTCCTGACAATGTTGAATTTTCCCTGAGTCCTGTGCTCTTGGAAAACAGCAAACAATTACAGTTAAGAAAATCCCTCATACTTTTGTGTCCTGGGCAACAGTTTACTGCACAGAAGTACCATTCCCTATATGACTTAGATAAGACTCCTGGATGCTCTTTATTCAGCTGTGGAAAGGCCAGGCACAGACAATTCAAGTGTCCATTCTTTGTTAAATGATTGTCAGTATGATTTATCCAACCAACCTGGATAAATGCATGGTAACTTAGTATGACCAAACTTTAGTTAGACTTCTCTTTTTCTCCCAGCACCCTGAATGTCAGCCTACCCTTGAGTTTAAGCAAATATGAAAATATGGAACAACCTCACCCTCACCTCCCCTTAATAGCTTTTCCCAGAGAATCAGCTGATCTCAAAAATAATAATAATAATAATAATGCCCTGCTTACTTTCCAGTGCCATGTCCCAAACCCAGTTCTTTCTTTCTTTTTTTTTTTTTTTTTGGTAATGTTTTACTATGTTACCCAGACTCGCCTCAAACTCCTGGGCTCAAGTGACCCTCCCCCATCAGCCTCCCAAGTAACTGAGAATAAAGAGGGAATACTATCATCCTTTGACAACCCATTCTTTTTAGACTTGTTTACTCTTTCCTATAAAGAAAAGCCATAAGTTCCACTTCTTAAGATTGCACATATAAGTGCAGTTGACTCTAAGGTCCTCCAAGTTCATCCATGTTGTTGGAAATGATAGGAACACCTCTTTTATCACTAATTACCATTTCACTCTCTATATATCCATTTATATACATATATGTACCATGTGTATCTCACATTTTCCTTACCCATTCATCCATTAAAGGGCACTTAGGTTGATTCTATATCTTGATTACTGGCAGTCTCCAAGCTACAAATATCTGTGTTATGTACAACGTGCCCTTACAAATGGAGGCCATTACAGGTAACAGGTAAAGGTACGTGTTCCAACTAACATACAAATTCAACTTAAGAACAAACCTACAGAACCTCTCTCATTCATAACTCAGGGACTGTTTATTCTGTGAGTGATGCTGAAATGAACATGGGGATGCAGATCTCAAACAAGTAGAGAATAGAACAACTGTATTTGCCAGGGACTGGGAGGGGGTGGGAAAATGGGGAGATATTGGTCACATGCTACAAACTGTCAGTTATAAGATGAACAAGTTCTGGGGATCTAATGTACATTATGGGTGATAATGGATGTATTAATTTGATTGTGGTGATCATTACACAATGTTTACATTTATCAAAACATCATGTTGTACACCTTGATTATATTCAATTTTTATTTGACATTTAAGTATATTACAATAGAAATAAGCTTTGAAATTAAAAAAAAAAAAAGGAAAGAAATGAAGGAAGGAAGAAAAAAGCCATATCTTCTTGCCCTTTGAGATACTTAAACATCTTAAGATCCAAGTATTTTCTATGTTGCTGTAGTTCTCTCCTTATTGCAGTAGTTTTTGCAAATAAAGTCTCTCCTTATCTAAGTCTGGATTTGTTTTTTACTTGATGCCCTGTTAATTCTCTTTCCTTAACTCAATGACTTCCTGTAAATAACATTTATGATCTTACCTCTCTTTCCCCTACATTCACATCTTTGCACCACCCCTTCCAAAGAGAATTATAATAAAGGAAAAATCTAGGTAGACACAAAGGATATTCTATGCATCCAAAGTGGCCAAGACTCAAATATATATCAAATTTTAATATTTCCTTAGACTTAGACTCAGAACCTACACCACATTTTAGTACTATGTTAAGGCCAAGAACATATGTTAATGCCAGACACTATGGAGTTATCTTGGCTCTATCTCACTCTGACACTAATATCTTAGGATAACCTTTAATTTACTTGTAGCCTAAACTTTAACCTAACCTGATCAAATATAAGTAAACATGAATCTCCTGACAATAATGTTCCCCTTTCTCTTCTAATGATATATCCAAAAATTCAAGATTTGGCATTGGTTAAATGAAAGATTGGTCTAGAGAAACCGACAAAAAATTCAGGAATAAGTTTTATCCTAAAGAAATGTCACTCCTAAGCATGTTTCTATGTAAGCAAAACAATGCATGCAGGTCAGACTTATAAGCTTGTAGGACAACTGTGATAATATCTGAGGCATAAAAAATTATTCAAGACTCTCCAGAGTCTAAAATCCTGTTAGTTATTCATTTAAGGTTTGAAAGTTGTGCTAATAAATTTTAGTCTTTACATGACTTCACATTTCTATCCAGAACTATCCTTGGATGCATTTATTTAGCAAACAAAAAAATGTGAAATAACTTGTATACAAAGTTCCTAGGACTTTTATAAAATATTCTTCTAGGCCACTCCAGCAAGCAGAGAACCAATGTCATTGTAAAGAATATATTTTAAAAAGATATTTCTTGAGATGTTAAAACTTATAATTAGCTCTATTCCCTTGCAAATTTTAAAGTCATGATTTGTTCATAAAATGTCACTATTTAGGCATCTCATTATGTAAGCAACATAATATAATATGCACTAAAATAATATTTTTCTTAATATGCCAAGTTGGTGGTAGGATTTTTTAAATAGTGATGAAATCTACATAAGATAAAATTTATCATTGGGCGGCACCTGTGGCTCAAAGGAGTGGGGTGCTGGCCCCATATACTGGAGATGGTGGGTTCAAACCCAGCCCTGGCCAAAAACTGCAAAAAAAAAAAAAAAATTATCATCTTAATCATTTTAAATATAAAGTTCATCTCAATCATTTTAAGTGTTCACTTAATCCATTGGTATTAAGTGTACTTACATTGTTTTGCAATCTTCATAACTTTTTTATCTTGAAAATCTGAAACTCTATACCCATTAAACAAGATCTCCCCATGTCCCCTTCTTCCTTAGCCCTTAGAAAACACTATTCTAATTTCTCTCTTTATGAGTTTGACTATTCATATAAGTAGAAGCATACAGTATTTTTTTTTTTTTGTAATTGGCTTATTTCACTTAGTATAATGGCCTCAAGGTTCATCCATGTTGTAACCTGTGTCAGAATTTCCTTCTTTTTCAAGACTTAATAATATTCTGTGGTATCTATATACTACATTTTGTTTATCCATTTATCTGTTGATAGACATTTGAGTTGTTACTCCTTCCTGATATTATGAATAATGCTTCTGTGAAGGTGGTAGTATTTTGAATCAAGGATGGTACAGTCCCAAACGATAGTTGGAAATGGAAGATTTTGTGATGTCATAACAGCTTGAAAGCAACTGGCATTTAGTGCCTAACCAATAATGCTGTATCATGCAATATTTAAGAAAAAGACAGTTAATATCAAAGAATTGTCCTGCGTAAAATACCATTCATATCCATGTTGAGAATTTCTGAATAATCCAAGTTGCTGTTAATATATTGCTTTCATTTTTTTCCCAAAGTTCAATGAATTGTAAGGCTAATACTCAGTTGGCCTTCACTTAATGCATATGTTAAGGACCTTACTTATGATTGATTTAAGCCTTTATTCCTTCTTGTGGAGGAAAACTCTACACAGGCAAAGCTTCAGGGCCAGTGTGAATGCATTTATGTCTACGTATGATGAATGAGTTCAGAGAATGCTACTCCAAAATATGCCATTTACCATAAGGATAGTTTTGAGCTAAAGGCATTTTAGATTCCACAGAGGTAGAAAGGGGCCTTTAAGGGGGCTTTCCTTACCTGACAAAAAGCAGAAACTCCTGGGAAATGAGGCCTGCCATGAATTCTCTCTCTTGGGGAAGTTTTGTGGCCCTGAAGAAGATGGAAAGTTGGTGCTGAGCTAGATCTGCACAAACAAATATAACTCCATTAGTCTCCCACATAACCCTAACCTTCATACAACTTGACACCTTTGGAAACTTAAAGCCTTTTCTTTATATTGTCACTTCTCCATAACATTATTGTACCTTTAAGAGTCTATGTGAGCCTAAGTTCTAGCTGCAACTTTGAGTTACTCATCATTGAGTGCTTCAGTGTGCTTGGCTGGCTGTTTGTATTTCTTTTGTTAATCTTTTTGTCAGTCTAATTTGAAGGGTTCCAGCTAGTGAAACTAGAGGGATAGAAGAAAATAATTTTTATCCTCCCCTACAATGATTTCTGTTATAATGCTAAGGAATAATGTGTTAGGAAAAAGGAAGCCATTAGAACACTTCTTGGCTGGTGGAAAAACTTCTGTTCTATTTCTATACACAATCACTGAAGCATCATATATGCACAGAAAATTAAATAGTACAAAACTTTTAAAGGAAACCATAATGACTGGGTGTGAGAATGGGGAGTAATGGTTGTGCTGTTCATATGCCACGCTAATTTGATGCAGCATTGAAACTATTTTTAAATTTATTAGCAGAATCATTTAATCAAATAAGAACTTCTTTTATACCTTAATTTTATGATTCTTATGTCCTTAGTTTTCTTTATAATTGTATGTCATATGCATGCACTTGAACAAAATGATTGATTTTTCCCTGTTTGGGTAGTTATGTGAATGAAACCATGTTGAATGTATCATTTTATGTCATTCTTCTTTTGTTCAATCTGATGTTCATATGATTAATTTCTTTTTTTAGACTTTCTAAAGGATTTTCACTATCTGTGACAGTAGTTCTCCTTTCTCTGATAGTTTAATAAGTAACATGGGAGTTTGGAGCCCAGTATTGAACATACACGTTCTGCTTTTCATTCTGACTCCAATAAGTGAAACATAATATGTAAGTCCAGTAAGAAAATTATCAAAACCCAACAGAATCAGGAAGTAACTGTATAGTTTTCCATTGATACATAAAAGTTCTCTGTTTGTCTATTTGTCTAGACTTATTCACATAGAATCTTAACAAAGGTAAACAATGTTGTGGAGAAGTGACAAGACAAAGAAAAGGCTTTAAGTTTCCAAGGGCATCGAATTACAAGAAGGTTAGGGTTATGGGGAAAACTAATGGAATTATATTTGTTTGTGCAGATCTATCTCACAAACATAATACCATATTTTTGGGTTATCTGATTCTAACCTTATTCTTTACCTTTGAGCTATTGTACAACCTTTCGAGCAGTAAATAACTAATACACCTATAAATTATGTATTGTCTGACAGAGACAAGCAAAATCAACACACATAGCCTTACTCCTTTACTCCCCAAATAAGTTTTGCTTTTATTTGCAATTCAGTTCCTCCCCTCCATACACATTTGTGTGTATTGACTGTCCTTCTAGATAGTTATAATGACTGTCTGATTTTTTCATCAGTTGCATAAAATCTTTACCACGTGTTCATTTTTAGATTTGTAGGAGAGTCCAAATTTTACTTTTTCCTGAGAATTATCTTTTCACTTTATCAAACAAAAAGTATAACTTTAACATCATGAGAATGGGATAATTTTGTACAACAATTTTACCTTTGACAAGACTAGAGATAGTCTTATTAAAGGAAGATGACTGATTTCTAAGGAACAGAGACTTAGGAGTGTTCAAATCTCACGTTTTGTAGAGTTGTATATTCCATTTAGATGGAATGAATGAATGAAACACTATTAATAGTCTTGAATCATTGAATGCTAGGTACAGACTTTTCTTACCAAAGCTATGATTCAACCAATTAACATAGATAAAATATTACGCTATTACTTTCTGGCAAGGTTTTCTTTCATTGTCACAAACCAGAATTGGCTCCCAATAATATTTAATAGTTTTAGAGGCATATTAAGAAAGGCATTCCATGACAATTTTTATAATCTTAATGTATAGCCCTATGATATCCAATGATAAGGAAAATAGGCAAACACAGAACTCCAGCATTTCAATATGACACACAAAAAGAGAGATTGGAATCGTTAGTCTGCTGACCTTAGAAAGACTCAGCATGTTATCCTGAAGTGACTTCAGTGAAAGAGGCTTTACAAAGTTGTTAATTTATCTAGGGCTGGCACCTTTCGGGAAGAATACCAGAAAATTGGAACAAAAAAAGGTGCAGCTTATCTCACAGTAGGAAAGAAGTTGCCTTTTAATTGGATTAAGTCACATCACCACAAAATTTATGGATCCTGTCCACTATGCCAAAGAGGTGAGAAAATTTGAAATTCACTTATGAGGCTGTTTGGGGAGGGGTAAAACTCACCATCCACTTAGAAATTTCTTTCTCTTTTTCTTTTTTGTGAGCCAGAGCCTCAAGCTGTCACCCTGGATAGAGTGCTGTGGCATCACAGCTCACAGCAACCTCCAATTCCTGGGCTCAAGCGAGTCTCTTGCCTCCGCCTCCCAAGCAGCTGGGCCTACAGGCACCCGCCACAACGTCTGGCCATTTTTTAGTTGCAGCCGTCATTGTTGTTTGGCCTGCTGGCCTGGATTCAAACCCACCAGCTCAGGTATACGTGGCTGGCACTTTAGCCCGTTGAGCCACAGGCGCCGAGCCAGAAATTTCAATGTCAAAGTTTTCTTACTACAAAAGCACAAATAGAAATCACAAAAAAGGAAAGTACTGGGAATTTTGTGTCTTACCCCAAGATGTTCGTATGTCCCAAAACTACACATTTAGGCTAGTTAGAATCTCTGAGAACATTTTTAGGGAAAAAATATCTCATAAAAATAAAACATAAAATATCAGTCAATTGCATATTCTCTTCCTAAAAGGCAAATTTTAATATAAGTATAAAATGATTATTATATCTGTACATTAAGAAAAACTTTAAAAATCCACAGGAGTCTTTAACATTGTTAAAAATGTTGAAAGGTTTTAATAGTAATAAAAAAAAAACTATGGAGATTTACTATGAATCTTTATAGTAATCTAAAACATGAAATACATTTATATTAAAGATAAAATATTATAAATTCCCAATTTACCTATCCAGACACCATCTTTGGAAATCTAACAAAGTAATAAATAATTATTAAACTGATTTTTATATAATAAAATATATCAAAATTGAATTAATTCATATAGAGTTAAATACAAGAATCATAGCTGAAAAAGTCAGATTTTCATAAAGCTAATTACTATTTGAAGAGTGGAAAAGTAATTTAAGTGTTCCAGTTATGCATATCTTTATTTCTTCAAAGACTGGCAATTTATATTTTAAATTTCCTAGACAATCTAGTTTACTACATTTTATCTTCCTCCCTTATTCTCCTGTATAAACAAAATGTGTCAAATAAATCATAATGAAATAAACTAACTCAATTAAATTTAATCATATATGTATAAGTATAAAAGACTTAGGCCCCTCAGTATTTTGTTTTCCCCCTGGGCCAAATGGTATCTTATAATTTGGAACCAGAATAAGTTGCCTATTTTGCAAAAATGGAGTCTTGACCACTTAGGTTAGACACATTTTTTCTCAGGTGATGCTATAAGTTTCATGGGGTGAGAAAAAATACTTCTTGGGTGCCAGGAAGATTACAAAGTATTTGGGCTGAGAAGGATATTTGATCATAATTCAATACAATATTAATACTATCCATAAGTGTGGGTGGGGGAATGTTTTAAGATTTTATAGAATGTCTCTCTACTATGAAATAACCATCTTGTTTTTTCTTTGCCATAAAGCCAACACAGGAATTTTCTAGTATTGTATCTGTAGTGTATGTATACTTTGGAGTACTATTCAGCCATAAAAAGGATGAGGACTTTACATCTTTTGTATTTACCTGGATGGAGTTGAAACACATTCTTCTTAGTAAACTAACACAAGATTGGAAAATCAAGTAACTAATGTACCCAATACTAATATGAAACCAATATATAAATAATTACATTTCCACATGAAAGGAAAACACAAATATATTTAATCAAGGGGGAGGGAAGAGAGAACAACTGGCAAATTCTCACCTAATGTGCACAATGCAAGGGTATATAGCATACCCATTGGGTGAGGGGCTCAACTACAACTTCACCTTTACCTTAGAGATAAAAACAATGTAACCCGGGTGGCGCATGTGGCTCTAAGGAATAGGGCACCAGTCCCATATACCGGAGGTGGCAGGTTCAAACCCAGCCCCGGCCAAAAACTGCAAAAAAAAGGAAATGTAACCTAAACATTTGTACCCTCATATTAATCTGAAATTTAAAAAATGAAAAAAATATATATCCACCTATATGAATAAAAGTATCATTTGTATTAACAACAAAATAACCAACCATCCATTTTATGGAATTCTAATCTGAAATTACTCAAAGTAGATCAGAATTTGTGAATAAAGAAATTGAAAGAAATCAGAGGATAGCACATGAGTAAACTAATATTTTTTTAATTTATACCATGTACATGTCATAGTATTAAAGGATTTATGGTTTTATAGCAGGCATTATCTTCCCAGTCTAACTGAGCAGTAACATGGCAACCTTTAGTGGATAATTACAAGCAAAATTACAAGTCAAAAGTAATCTGTGTCTATATAATTTCAATTTAGTCAGCTCTAAAGATTTAATGCAACAATGTTGAACTTGTCCCCACGTTCCCCAAAAGCAATGATGGCTAAAAAAATCTCCCAAACTTTAGTGTTCTGAGAAATTGCTAACTTTAAAGAACCATCTTGCTTTTAAATATCAACCCCATCTTTACTTGGTAACTTGCATAAGATCCATCTCCATCCCTCTTCATGAGACCCATGACATTGATGACTCCCTTGTTTATTCACCTTTCATAAATCCCAGATTTCCTTCTTCTTCTTTTTTTTTTAATTTTTATTCAATCATTTGTACATAGATCATGTATACATTTATGCCATTATGGGATTCAATGTGTTGATTATTTGTACAAATTGGAGTGCTTACATCCTACTAATCAACATAGCCCTCACCTCATTTACCCAATTACAGAGTTAAGACATTTATGTTGTACACCTAATAGATCCAACTTGTACTTGCAATATGTTCCCTAGGTGTGGTCCCCCTACTAAACCTCCCTCCCTCAAAAGAATGGAAGGAGAGGAAGTCAACAACTTAATGGGACATCTCAAGCAACTGGAAAAGGAAGAACATTCCATTCCTAAACCCAGCAGAAGAAAAGAAATAACTGAAATTAGAGCCTTTTCTTCTTCTTCTTCTTTTTTTTTGAGATGTTTCTCATCAATTAATGTGCTCCCTATTACAATAGCCTACATACAATAATTACCTTAATTGTTTGGTACATTTTGTCTTTCATAGTTTTGCATCATGACTCAAATGAGATTGGACTTTACCTTCAGATCCCTGTACAATCTATCCAAATAAAAAGAGCATTTGTGTGCTGTTCCTGACTGACAATCTGAAACCCAACTATGACTTTAACCATTTTCCTGTGCTTTTATCCACAGGAGGCATTTGATTTTTGATTCTTTTTGAGTGTTGGCTTGATTTCTGGTGGTACTTTCGGTTTCATGGTCTGATCATTTGGTGATTTCTTAAAAACTGATTAATGGATTAGAGAGATCTTATCTCTGTTGAGTAAAAGATAACTGAAAATCTGATTTGTTAGTCTTCTCTGTTTGTCTATTTTGAGTCCAAATTACTGAAGAATTTTATGTTTACCAGGTAATGGATACATAAAGTGATAAGGTTTATATTTCTGTGTTTATGCTTAACCCATGACTAAAATTTTAGAATTAAAACTATAAGCTTTCTCTCTGTCCATATCTACCTGTATGCTTATATGTTTGAAATTCATATGATTTTCATTGTGTACATGTGCAATATTTTCTCATCTCAAGATGGTATTAATAATAAATAGATAATATTATGAAATCTTTTAAAGAAGCACTACTCTGACTTATAAAGATGTTTTAAAAACTCATATAAGTAGTATACTCCTAAAATTGTCATAAAATAAGAAAACTAATGAGATTTATCTTCCAAAAGTTTTCATGTGCTTAATTTAAAACATATTTTTACAGAAATCAACTTGGAAATGTGTTTAGAATTCAAATTTACATAATTTAGATAAATTTTAGCAAATGACGCTATCTTAACATTTTTGGTTTTATCTTCTCTGATTTATCAGTGATAAGTATAATATACTTATAAATTTTTATTTTATAGGGTAACTTCTAAAATTATACAGCCTACTCAATGAATAAGCTAGCATTACTTTTACTAAATGTTTAAGATTACAAAAAATATAAATTTATGTTTAAGTCAAATCACTGTTTTGATAAACTTTATTTCAACAGGAATTATATTTTTGGTAGGTCAGCTTGAACATAATTTCCCTGATTTTTAAGTAACTTAAAATTTTGGACTAATACTAAATTGAGTTAATTCATGGATGTTAATTAGCAGCCTGGATCATTTCTAAGTAGAAAGGAATACTAAAATACTGATTATCAAACTTAATTTATGTTTATATTTTTTGCTGCTTATTTATCTATGCTATGGAGAGGTTATAGATATTAAGATCTGCTAATAAACGTGTTCATTTTTGCCACATTGTGAAGTTGTAGTCTAAAGTATGTGTATGAATATGGGACACCATAGTAGATTTTTGGAAAGGGAATTTTATGTTCATGGTCAAAGCTAACTAAGATTTGATGATTTTGAAATATAAGATATGCATTCCTCATTGTATATCAAATCAGCACATTGTACCCCATAAAAGCATTAATGTACACAGTTACGATTTAATAAAGAATTTAAAAAGCTTTAGATATTATACTGATGCAAAACTAGAAACTGGATTTGTTTTTGTAAAAATAACACAATTTCCTTGGATTATTGGTCTGCTCTTAATAAGAGGTTCCAAAAGTTTATTTAGTCTCTGTGTAATCTCTCTACATAGCAAAATTTCTGTGTCTCAGCAGGATAAACTTTCTTATTTGTGTTACCTTCTTATAGCTTTGATTACTTGAGAAAAGAAAAGTTTCTAACTTAGGAGAGAGTTAAGGTATTTACCACCCATGTTTCCTTTAAAAAATCTTTTATTGTCACTTTGGTAAACAGACAGACACATAATTTTTTTCCTTAGTAATCCAAGATCCTATCTTACTCAAGTGTTCAAATCTCCAGACAACTTTTGATATTTTCCCTGCCCCAAATTGAATTCTAATTGATGTGTTTTATGTGGGGAAGAGATTCTCAGGACTCTGACAAAAGTATAGCTATTTGGGAGACAAGTAAAGAAAGAACACAGGCCAGAAACCAAATTGCATGATTACAGCAACCCCCTTCCCATACTCCTGTAAATTCTCGAGACCCTGACAAGAGTACAGCTTTCCTGGGAGGACAGCTAGTGATAGAAAGCAGGTCAGAGACCAAATGGCATGGTCACAGCCACCCCCTCCCCACCGTCCTGAAATGTTTTAGGGCCAATGTTCTTGGGAAGCGTCAGGATCTCCTACCCTGGTCCTGGCTGGCACTAGAGATAAGGCCTCGTGCAAGATTAACACCTTGTGTGGAAGGCGGTAATTCTAAAATCAGTTTCAAGCATCTTTCACTCTGTGGGAAAGATGACTTCGCTCACCTCTCATGACCCTCCCACACTCCAACTACAGTAATGAAAGTTCCTTGAAACTGTGTGAGCTGAGCTGACTTCTGGTCAGACTCCATTCTGCTCCTTTAAAATAAAGCCTATCCTTCATCCCTGGACTGGCTTCCTTTCCTTCTCGTGGATTCTGGCAGGACTCTATCCCTAAACCTCTCAATTTATAGATGTAGGTTTTCCTATAGGCGTTGGGAAAAATTACAAAGGATTTGTTCTTTCACCTTGTAAAAAGAAATGTGTTTAAAATAATTAGGCTTGTTTGATATGTTATTATTATGTCACGGGGAGTTACAGTATAAAGTATACAGTATGAGAAGTTTCTAGAGATTTATCATTAGCATGTGTTTCTATTTATTAGAGTCCCAATACTGCTTTGCCTGATATTAGACAATAATAGAACATAATTGCAAACACTGCTTATGCAACAAAGGCCTTGCCTGGAATGTCATATCTAAGAACAAAATGAGAATCAAATGTGACTGAACACTTTTAATGAACTAAGATTGACTTTATAGAGCCAGTATTTACAAAGCTTTTTTTGGAAAACTGATTTTCTACCTGGTTTACAGGGTTCTCAGCCTTATAGGTGAGTAAGAAGAGTCACTTCCTCCAGGCCCTGGAAACCCAGGATATTTTGGGAAACTCAAGAAGAGAGGAATTCATCCAAATCTACAGTCACTGCAAATGGAATCTTATAGTGAGTTCTTGGCTTGGCTTCTATGTCTCACAGAACTTTCTTTTAAAAGTCCAATCTGGGAGTCCTTCGGAAGACTTTCAGGAAAAAGAAAAAAAAAAGACTAAGAAAGTCTCTATGATAAACTACCACTCTTGCTACACCTATGTAAATAATTATGCCAAATCTAATGAGAACATTTTCATTTTGTAATCAAGAATAATCTTTCTTTAGATTGACTTTTGAAAAAACAAGGTAAAGATTATGGAGAGAAATTCATTTTGGGTTTCAATGGAAAACTATGACTTATCTGTAGCATATCCTTTCAGGTAATCAGATTTGGGCCCTATTCATTGTCTTGGAGATATCTTGCACTTCTTTGCAAATTGCAAGTGATTATCTACTCAAACTGTTTTGCATGGTGGAGATTTTACTGACTTTTCTCACTGTGGAAAATAGTTTTGGTATTTATCTGCAAATTGGACTGGATTCTGTTATCCTACCCTAGTTGTCAAACCCTAGCAATTTTTTTTTTTTTTTTTTTTTTTTTTGTAGAGACAAAGTTTCACTTTATCACCCTGGGTAGAGTGGGTAGAGTGCTGTGGCGTCACACAGCTCACAGCAATCTCTAGCTCTTGGGCTTAGGTGATTCTCTTGCCTCAGCCTCCCTAGTAGCTGGGACCATAGGCACCCACCACAATGCCTGGCCATTTTTTTGTTGCAGTTTGGCCGGGCCAGGTTTGAACCCACCACCCTTGGTATATGGGGCCGGCACCCTACTCCCTGAGCCACAGGCGCTGCCCGATCTAGCAAATTTTTGATGGCTCATGTTCCCTTTAATATATGTTTCCAATCCTCCACACTGAGCCTTCTAAATTTTCTCCTTCCCACCTGGCTTGAGGGCACTAAAAACTAAAACCCCATTTGCGCAGGTCCTTAATGGGAGTCTAAGTTGCTGTGCTGCTGGACCTTTCCCCAATATCTGAAGAAGCCCTGCCAGGTGAACCCCAGTGACTTGCTATAAATTTTGAAAGATTCCTCACCACAGCAGACTATGCACGTGCTGGAATTTTCTGTGATTAAGCTGATGTCTGGATCACTAAGGAAGTTTAAAGAAATGCTTCGGCCATGCATGATCTTATGAGAGAGGCAACCATGACTGCTGCCAATACCACTAAGAACATGAACATCCTGTTTGTGATTTTTCAAGAAACTCAATTAGTGATGTTATACAGCCAAAATATTTTCCTCTACCTATTTCTAGATAGCTCCCAGACCAGTTACTCTCAGGGTTTGACATCTAGCTCTTTGCTTCAATGCAACCATTTATACATTTCTCTTTTTATCAGTTTAGGCAAACTTCTGCCTGATCCCTAGAACAGCTAACCACTGCCACTGCCGCTCAAAAGACGTTTCTGCTGGTTTCGCATAAACAATTCCTGCAATAATACTTGAGCACCCTTCTTGGATACTACTTTGCTCCACTTGGGAGGTTTATGATTGCCTCTGCATTACATTGACATTCATTCATTATGACCAAAAAGAGTGGCTGATAATATTAAAATGTATCCGAGCCCTATGCTCCTGGAAAGCAGTAGATGGTTGAAAACTCCTCCATCGTTTTGTGTTTGAGAATAGACTTCCGTGCTCTTCCATTTTCTGAGATAAGATCCGTTTCTACTCTTCCTCAGAGACTCAGAAACAGTCCCTCTCCATAATTCCTCATGACTCTCATAAGACTCATTAATGACTCCCTCATTCACGTGTCTTTATAAAACCCCACACCCCCTTCCTTTTCGTTGAGATATTCCTCATTAATAAGCATGTTTCCCATTGCAATGGCCTGAATAAAATCATCTTCTTAAATGCCCTGTGCACTCAGGCATTCATAAATGTTAAAACCAAATAAAGTGCCACTTATTCTATTCCACAGGTAAGAGCAAGGGCTGTTCAGTAGAAAATAACACTTTTATTAACATGAGCTATGATATTATTGGAAATAAATCAATGTGACTCTTTAGTAACCCAACAAATTTTATACCGTAAACATTGTGAAATAATTCACTAAAAAGGGAGATAAATTATTTTTAAATTTGGCTTAAAATATCTGTCCTTTGGAATACTATTCAGCCACTAAAAATATATGGAGATTTTGCATATTTTGTATTAATCTGGGTGGAACACATTATTCCTAGTAAAGCATCACAAGAATGGAGAAGCAAGAATCCTATGTACTCAATTCTGATATGAGGACAATTAATGACCTGTTGCCTGGTGGGGGGTGAGGGATAGGGAGATCAGAGAGAGGCAAGGAGGGAGAGGGTAGGGGGTCATGGTGTATGGTACACCTTTGAGGGGCAGGACACAATTTATAAAAAGGGTCTTTAACATGTGCAATCAATATATCCTGGCTCTTTGTACCCTCAATAAATCCTTAATAATAAAAATAAAAAATCTGAATTTTCATTTAATTATTCCCATGGCTGTAAAAGAAATGATAGCTGTCACAAATAAGTGAATGTGAAAGCCACCAGGTGGAAATAGCCAAGGGTCTTCAGGAGTATTTGTATAGTGTCTGTAGTGCTCTTTAACTTGTTTTACCCCTTTGTTTATTTAAAAAGCACTACTACATGGCTCTGTTGATAAAACTATTTTGGTAAAAGTTTGGGGAAAATGGAAAGAATGTAAAATAGAATTTTAAATGAATATTAAAATTCATGGCTCTGATGTTTTCCCATGCTCTCCACTCTAGAAAAAAATCCCTCGCTGACTATGATTTTCCATCTGCCCAGTGCTCCCCACCATGCTACTGGGGGCCTTCCATTTCTTCTGGTCCCTTTCTTTTCTGCTTCTAGATCCTGGGTCTTCTTAAATCTCTGTCACTTAATTTGTAAAAATTGTGAAATATTGCAAACAGAAAAGTAGTGTTAAGGGATAATTTTAGGAAAGGTTAAATCCGGACTCTCATATAGATATAAAAGTGAACACATGTTAAGGAATTTGTTTTCTATGTATGCTAAAAGAGAACCAGGCAGATGCTATAACCGGTTCAAAGAAAAAGTCAAATTAGCACAAATTTATATGGAGTAAAAAGCAATGTTGAGGTGAATTGCCAATGAAGACAAAATTGTGGTTTTTATTTTGGAGTATGAAAAAGGATGTCAATTAAATCACTCTCAGAAAGGACAGTTTAATAGATGGCAGACATTTTTTTTTTTTTTTTTTTTTTTTTTTTTTATGTAAGGCAATTTCTTTTATTAAGTACAATAAGCATTATAGTGTTTTAGGAAGACAAGATAAAAATTACTCAAGGCTAGCTTGGTTCTCACTGAATAAAAACAATGGACTAAATACTGGGCCCCGCTGTGTGCATCTAATAATCAATGCCTTGGTCGCCATATTGGTAATCTCTGGGGTAGTCATCTTGGTACTCGCCATGATACTCATCTGGGTATTCTGCCTGATAATCACTATCACTGATTTCCGACCCATTTGTTCCCGTTCCTTGGCTTCC
>CAUYRH010171125.1:0-24580 GCA_963574655.1 Perodicticus potto | reverse complement strand
GCGTCGGGCCGGGCGCTGCGGGCGGCAGTTAGCTGCGGAGAGGCCGGCCCCGGAGCCGAGGGGCTGCCGGCGACGCGGGGGCTGCAGCCGGCGAACGGAGTCTCCGCCCCGGCTCGGGGTCGGGCGGTGGGCTCCTGGGGGCAATTTGGGTGCATTGGTGATATTGATACGCTTTTTAATTTTGTAATTCAATTATTAATTTTAATGAGACTATTGAAAATGCTAAGTTCTCTTTATAGATCTAAGCACCCTTTTCATAAAAATCGGTGTGTATGGGCGGCTGTGGCTCAAGGAGTAGGGCGCCGGCCCCATATACCGTGGGTGACAGGTTCAAGCCCGGCCCCGGCCAAAACTAAAAAAAAAAAAAAGTGTGTCTGTTTTCTAACTTACAAAATGAATGTGCCACTCCTACTAATATGTGGTTCCTTGAATGTTTAACATCTGCTTTCTGAGTACACTTAGTAGGTCAGGCAGAGCCTTGGCGCTTGGCCACCACCAGTAGTGTAGGGTTCAGTTGGACATTTACAATTTACAGGGGCTCAATGCGGCTGAAAATACTGTGTGGGTGAGAATCCATCAGAACCGCGGTCAGGTGAGGATCCACGAGAAGGCTTCCTAAGTGAAAGCTCAGATATAAAGAAACAAGACTTCCAGTGAAAGCACACGTAGTGAGAGTAAGATGAGGGCAGGCTGGGGTCAGATAGGGTACAGCCAGCAGCCGGTTGGCCTGACCTTTATACCCCGTCTCCCATTCTTACTGTTCTGTAAATTTAGTTCCCATTCTAAAGATGCCTATCTTGAGTAGGTGGATTGATTTAGGAGATTAACTTTTGAATTGGAATGTTGTAATAGGTCAGAGGTATGCTGACTGTTATTTGGAATAGAGGTTGGTGCGGTCTTTTCTTTGAACTTCCATGTATAAAACTGTAATTTTGGAAATGGAAGAAGAGAACAGTCCTAGAGAGGCTTCTTTCACTTTCTCCAGAATCTCGTCCTTCTGACAAAGTTTGGCAGACCTGTCCCTGTCTCTGCATGTCTGCTGACAGTGACAGGTAGCCAGACCCTCTTCAGCCAGTAACACCTGGAATGCCACCCTCCAGGAACTTCCAAGTGCTGTGTTCGGCTATCTGAAGCTTTCTAGACCCAGGCCTTCAGGGTTTCTACTGAAGGTTCATTACATAGGCATGACGGAATAAATCACATTGGTGATCAACTTCATCTTCAGCGCCTCTTGGCTCCCAGGAGGGTGGGGGTCTGGATGAAAGTCCCAGCCCAGTCCCACAATCCCTCGCGCTCTTTCTTTCCAACTTGGGCCCAGCAGAATGGCTCCTGCAAAAAAGGGTGGCGGGAAGAAGGGCCGTTCTGCCATACATTCACAAGCGCATCCATGGAGTGGGCTTCAAGAAGCATGCCCCTTCAGGCAGGCGCTCAGAGAGATCCAGAAATTTGCCATGAAAGAGATGGGGCTCCAGATGTGCACATTGATACCAGACTCAGCAAAGCTGCCTGGGCCAAAGGCGTAAGGAATGTCTCACACTGGATGTACAGAAAACGTAATGAAAATGAAGATTCACCAAACAAGCTCTATACTTTGGTTATTCACGTAGCTGTTACCATGTTCAAAAATCTACAGACAAGTCAACGTAAATAAGAACTGGTGATTGTCAGACACATGAAATAAAGTTATAAAACCACCAAAATAAAAAAAAAAAAAAAAAAAAGGAAGTCCTAGACTTGGCGCCTGTAGCTCAGTGGTGAGGGCACCGACCATATGCACAATGGCTGGTGGGTTCAGACCTGACAGGGCCAGCTAAACAATGACAACAACAGCAAAAAATAAATAAATAAGTAAAATAGCCAGGTGTTGAGGTGGGCGCCTGTAGTAAAAAACAGGGAAATTGACTTTTAGTAAGGATGCCAAGGAAGTTAATGGGAAAGAATAGTCTTTATAACAAACAATGTTGGGACACCATGCTGAATATCCATATGTGAAAGAATGATATTGGGCCCCTGTCACACTATATGTAAAAATTAACTCAAACAGTTTAGTAATTAACAGTACTAAATCTTTGTGGCCTTGGGTTCCTTAAATCTGACACCAGGGCTGGGTGCGATGGCTCACAACTGTAATCACAGGACTTGGGAGGCCAAAGGCAGGTGGATTGCCCTGAGCTCATGATTTCGAGACCAGCCTGAGAAAGAGTGAGACCCCCATCTCTAAAAAATAGCCTGGTGTTGTGGCACCCTGTAGTTCCAGCTACTTGGGAGGCTAAGGCAAAAGAATTGCTTAAGCCTAAGAGTTTGAGGTTGCTGTGAGCTGTGAGGCCACGGCACTCTACTGAGGGTGACAAAATGAGACTCTGGGCGGCGCCTGTGGCTCAGTGAGTAGGGCACTGGCCCCATATACCGAAGGTGGTAAGTTCAAACCCAGCCTTGGCAAACTGCAACAAAAAATAGCCAGGCGTTGTGGCAGGTGCCTGTGGTCCCAGCTACTCGGGAGGCTGAGGCAAGAGAATCGCCTAAGCCCAGGAGTTGGAGGTTGCTGTGAGCTTTGACTCCACAGCACTCTACAAAGGGTGATAAAGTGAGACTCTGTCTCTACAAAACAAACAAAAAAACAAATAAAACCAGACAAAATGAGACTCTGTCTCAAAAAAGAAAAGAAAAGGTATTCTGAGGAGGGAAGAAGTCCCCTCGGTATTCTCAGTATTCTATGTTAGGCCGGACGCGGGGGCTCATGCCTGTAATCCTAGCACTCTGAGATGCTGAGGCAGGTGGATTGCCTGAGCTCATAGGTTTGAGACCAGTCTGAGTAAGTGCGAGACCCAATCTACCCCATCTTTAAAACATAGCTGGGGCTCACTGCCTATAGCACAGTGGTTATGGCGCCAGTCACATTATCAAGGGTGGTGCGTTCCAACCTGGCCCAGGCCAGCTAAACAACTGCAACAAGAAAATAGCCCGGCCTTGTGGTGGGTGCCTGTAGTTCCAGTTACTTGGGAGGCTGAGGCAAGAGAATCGCTTAAGCCCCAGAGTTTGAGGTTACTGTGAGCTGTGATGCCACAGCACTCTACTGAGGGCAACATAGTGAGACTCCATCTCAGAATAAATAAATAAATAGCCGAGGGGAAAAAAATAAAAAATAGCCGGACATTTGTGGTGGGTTGGTGTAGTCCCAGCTACTTGGGAGGCTGAGACAAGAGAATCTCTTGAGCCCAAGAGTTTGAGGTTACTCTGAGCCATGATGACATAGCTATGATGACTCTATAGAGGGCGGAAAAAGTGAGACTCTGTCTAAAAAAAAGAAGCCTTTCCTGTTTGGCTGGCACCTGTAGCTCAGTGGTAGAACGCCTGCCCTGTGCTGGGTGGTGGGTTTGAACCCGCCCTGGGCCTGCTTAAAAAAAAAAAAAAAAAAAGGTATGACACCAAAAGACAAGTGACACAAGAAAAACATAAATTAGACTGCGTAAAAATTAAAATGTTTATGCTGTAATGATACCATCAAGTAAAGTGAGCAGACTGTCTCATAAAGGGAAAAAATATTTGCAAATCACATATTTGGTAAGGCACTGGTATCCAGAATTCATAATGAATTCTTACATCAATAATTATAAGAAATAATGCAGTTAAAGAATGAGCAAAGGATTTGAATAGATGTTTGTCCAAAGAAGTTACACAAAAAAAGTATGTAAAAAGAGGTTCAACATTGTTAGTCTTTAGGGAACACGGATCAGAACCACAGTGACATACTTCTTCACAAGTGGCAATAATAAAGATAGAAAATAACAGGGTGTGGAAAAATTGGACCCCTCATACATGTAGTGTGAATAATAAGTAGAGCAGCTGTTTTGAGAAACAGTTTGGCAGTTCCTCAGAACGTTAACGCGTAGAGTTAACCATGTGATTTGTCAGTTCCACTCGTAGGTATACATCAAAAATAATTGAAAGCAGGGACTTGAACGGTTTGTACACCAGCTTTCCTAGCAGCCTTCTTCCTAATAGCCCCCAAATGGAAACAGCCTAGGTCAACTGATGACAGACAAAATACGATACATCCATATAATGGAACGTTATTTGACAATAAAAAGAAAAGAAATACCGATACAAGCTCCAACATGGGTGACTCTCAAAAACATACTCTGTGAGAGAAGCCAACCACAGAAAATCGCATATTCTATGATCCCAATTATATGAAATGTCCACACAAGCAGATACGTAGAGGTAGAAACCATATTAATGGTTAGGGCTATGGAAAGGGGATGATAAATGGAGAATGATTGCTTCTTGGGGAGGGAACAATAAAAATGTTGTAAGGTTAGGCTCATAACCTTTTTTTTTTTTTTTTATTTGAGACAGAGTCTTACTCTTGTCACTCTGTACAGTGCTGTGGCATCACAGCTCACAGTAACCTCAAATTCCTGGGTTCAAGTGATCCTCCTGCCTCAGCCTCCCGAGTAGTTGGGACCATAGGCGTCTGCCACAATGCCTGGCTAGTTTTTCTGTTTTTAGTAGAGACAGGGTCTTGCTCTTGGTTAGGCTGGTCTTAAACTCCTGAGCTCAAGCGATCCACCTGCCTCTGCTTCCCAGAGTGCTAGGATTATAGGTGTGGGTCACTGCGCCCAGTCTCATAACCTTTTTTTTTTTTTTTTTGAGACAGAGTCGCCCTACGTCGCCCTTAGTATAGTGCTGTGGCATCACATCTCACAGCAACCTCCAGCTCTTGGGCTTAGATGATTCTCTTGCCTCAGCCTCCTGAGTAACTGGGACTGCAGGTGCCCGCCCCAGTGCCCAGCTATTTTTTGTTGGCGTTGTTGTTTAGCTGGCCCAGGCCAGGTTCGAACCTGCCGGCCTCGGTGCCTGTGGCCAGTGCTATAACCACTGTGCTATGGGTGCCGAGCCCTCATAACCTTTTTAATGTATTAAAAATTATTTAATTCTGTACTGTAAATGAATATATCATATGGTATGTGAATTATATCTCAGTAAAGTTGGTTTAAAAAGATAGAATAGCTAGGAAAACATTTAAGGAGAACAACTATTGGCCAGGGTTGGTGCCATATGCCTGCAATTTCAGTTTTGGGAGGCTAAGGTAGGAGCATTACTTGAGACTCGGATTTCAAGACTCTATTTCTATAAAACATAGAAAAATTAGCTGGAATGGTAGTATGTGCCAGTTGTCATGGTTACTTGGGAGCCTAAGGCAGGAAGATCACTTACATTTGAAGTTTCAGTGAGCTGTGGTGATGCCACTGCATTCCAGCCTGGGTGGCAGAGCGAGAACCTGTCTCAAGAAAAGAGCAACAACAGCAACTCTTGAGGGCTAAGATAAAAGTCTTTAAGTCTCATGCCAATGGCAGGGTCAGGAACTGACCCCACTGTTGTTTTGTTGTTGTACATTTGTTTATGTGGGAAGTTATAGTTCATCATTTAAGACTTTGTTATTTGAGCCTTACCTACCTGTCCATGACACTTTCCATATCAGCATTCTTGGGTCAGCAGTTCTCAAAACTTATCTTATAGGCAGCTATAAGTTCTGTATCTTTTCCAGGAAAAACCAGTGTTGAGCCTGCTCATATGTATATTGTAATATTAGTTTCTTTTTCTATATATATATATATGTATAGAAAAAAATATATATAGTTTCACTCAGTTGCCCTGGGGTAGAGTGCCATGGCGTCATAGCTCTTAGCAACCTCAAACTCCTGGCTGGGCTCAAGGGATCCTCTTGCCTCAGCCTTCCAGGTAGTTGAGATTACAGGTGCCTGCCACAGCGCCTGGGGTCTCGCTCCTGCTCAGGTTGTTCTCAGACTCCTGAGCTCAGGCAGTCCACCTGCCTTGGCTTCCCAGAGTGCTAGGATTACAGGTGGGAGCCCCAATCTTGGCCCATAGTGAAGTTAGTAGGCAGTGTGCTTGTATTTGGGGAAGATCAGGTATGTGTGATTGAAAATATAGAATATAAAATATAGATAATTCTGTAAATCCGTTTATGTCAAGCAGTGATTTACTTTATTTCTCATGATACAGAGATAAATATCACAAAGAAGCTATATAATTTCTTGGTAGCTGACATAGACAATGTCAGATTTTGAAGGAAATAATGAGGACATTTTCAGTAGTTCAGATAGTGAACAAGAAATCATTGAGGTGGAAGGTGAAATTATTTGTTCTGAGGAAGAGAGTGAAGAGGAAGAAGAAGATGATGTCGATGGAGAAGAAGAAATGCAAATTAGAGAGACCAAGGGAAGAAGACCATGCCCAGTTGTAAAGATACAGCAGCCTGCGTCTCAGATGACAGCACCATCAGGAACAAGGTGGAATGCACAGCTGACAAGGGGTCTGGAGAGGCAACAGTCGGCTGCTAAGACTGTGATGACTCAGCCAGGAGTACCATCGGGAAGAGAACCCAAAACACCATTGGATGCTTTCTAACTATTTGTTTTTGTTTTTTTTTTTTTTTTGAGACAGAGCCTCAAACTGTCAACCTGGATAGAGTGCTGTGGCATCACAGCTCACAGCAACCTCCAATTCCTGGGCTCAAGCGAGTCTCCTGCCTCTGCCTCCCAAGTAGCTGGGACTATAGGCACCCGCCACAATGCCCGGCCATTTTTTGGTTGCAGCCATCTTTGTTGTTTGGTGGGGTCGGGCTGGATTTGAACCTGCCAGCTCAGGTGTACATGGCTGGCATCTTAGCCCGTTGAGCCATAGATGCCGAGCCCCAACTATTTGTTGATAATAAAACTGTGAATATAATTATCAAATTTACAAACCAGGAATTATGTCCCATCAGAGAGTTATGTAAGGATGTATTCATCAAAAATTCTGGTGAGTTCATAAAAGAAGAAATTTTAGGACTAATTGCAATTCTAAATTGCAAATTCTTCTAAGTCAGCAAAATAAAGACAATATCAGAGATCTTTTCAGTGAGGAGAATTTTCCCATTTACCGTGCTACATTTTCAGAACACAAAATATGACCTTTGCTGAAATGTCTACGTTTTGATGATGGAACATGTGAAGGTCGCAGACAACATGATAAGTTTGCCCCAATCTGAGAGCTTTGGAATATGGTTATCAATAATGTCTCACCAGTCTGTCACTGTTGATGAGGAATTAGTTATGTTCCAAAGGAAGCAAAGGTAGATATAATATTTTCCACACAGCATGAAGATATTAAGGTGACAGATGACAAGCCTGATGCAGTCCACTTTTATAATGCTACTAAGGCAGGTGTTGGGGCACTTAAGGGCCCGAGGACATACTCCTGTCACCAAGAAACTCTGCATTGGCCCCTAGCAGGTTTCTTCAACATTGTTGACATTGCAGCATATAATTCCTATGTGATTTTTCAGGACACAAATAGCCACTGGTTGAAACTTCATTCAAAGAAACAATCAGGAAGAAAGTACTTTTTTTTTTTTTTTTTTTTTGGAGACAGTCTCACTTTATCACCCTCAGTAGAGTGCTGTGGTGTCACAGCTCCCAGCAACCTCCAACTCCTGGGCTTAGGCAATTCTCCTGCCTCAGCCTCCCGATTAGCTGGGACTACAGGCGCCCGCCACAACACCCGGCTATTTTTTTGTTGCAGTTTGGCCGGGGCCAGGTTCCAACCCACCACCCTCGGTATATGGGGCCAGCGCCTTACCGACTGAGCCACAGGCACCACCCCGGAAGAAAGTGCTTTTTGAAATATTTGTCATAACAGCTCTGTGAAGAAAACATAAGAAGGCGCACCCAAGATGCACACAGGCTCCACAAAAAATATAGAATGGCAGTGAAACAAATTACATGGACATAAAATGGCTTACTATTCACCCACGCAAAGGAACCAAATTTTGAATGGACACAAGTGCAGTCAACGACAAGGCATAGTGACAAGAGGAACAGTTCCTACCTAACCAAAGGGAAGAGTTATGAGAAAAGCAGTGAAAAGCTTACCCAAACAAGGTCCCTGCTACCTTTGTCCCCGGGGGAGAGACCAGAAGTACAGGAAGGCATGCAGTGAGTGTGGCAAATGCACCCGTCCCAGCCACACATCAGAAGAAGAAAATATAATGAAAAGAACATGCAGAGAATGTGGTTAAAATGTTGTTACTTGTATAATATGTAAAATATGTAGTTTCTTTTTGATAAAATTATAAAACTAGTGATTCTGGGGTCACTAACTGACCTCCCCATTGGTGTTTCTTGGGTACCAAAATGCATTGGTATGTGGCTTAATATAAAAGCCTCCATAATGAAAAGATTGTGGCATTGGCATGTAGTCATGTAGATAGACCAGTAGAAAATGTTGGTGCAGAATTAGACCCAAGTTCATATGGAAAGTTATATATTACAAAGTGGGTACTTCACCTCATTAGGGTAAAGATGTACCTTGTTCTTTTTTTCTTACTGCAGTAATTAATATATACATAATATTTATTTTAACCATTTGTAAGTGTACAATTTAGTGGCGTAATTTGAATAATGTATTGAAAATACATTTTCAATGCTATATACCCATTGCCGCTATCTATATCCAATTTTTTTGTCATTCCTAGTGTAAATTCTGCCTAGTAAATAGTCTCCCCCTTTTCCCCTTCTCTTGCTCTTGGTTATTTCTGTTCTCCTTTCTGTCTCTGTGAATTTGCCTCATCAGTGGAATCATGCATTATTTGTCCTTTTGTGTCTGGCTTATTTCACTATGGTTAATATTTCCATGATTCATCCAAAATTTGGTTCCTTTGTGTGGGTGAATAGTATACCATTTTGTGTACATGTATTTTGTTTATCCATTCATCTGTTGATGGGTTATTTCTCCTTTTTTGGCAGTTGTGAATAATGCTGCTGCTTTGAACGTCAGTGTACAACTATTTGTTTGGGTCCCTGCCTTAAACTCTTTAGGAAGTACACCTAGAAGTGTGATTGTTGAGTCATATGGTAGTTTATGTTCAACTCTTTGAGGAACTACCAAACAGTTTTTTACAGTGGCAGCACCATTTTACATTCCCAGAAACAATGTATGAGGATTCCAGTTTTTCCATGTTCTTACTTGGACTTAGCTCTTGTTATTTTCCATCTTTTAATTTATAGCCATTCAAATAAGTGTAAAGTGGCTCAGAGCCTGTAGCTTGGTGAGTAGGGCGCTGGCCACATACACCGAAGGTGGAAGGTTCGAGCCCGGCCCGGGCCTGCTAAACAGCAATGACAATTGCAACCAAAAAATAGCTGGGTGTTGTGTCGGGCACCTGTATTCCCAGCTATTCAGGAGGCTGAGGCAAGAGAATCACTTAAGCCCAAGGCTTTGAGGTTGCTGTGGGCTGTGTTGCCAAGGCACTCTACCGAGGGCAACATAGTGAGATGCTGTCTCAACAAAAAACAAACAAAAAAACCGAATAGGTATAAAGTGGTATCTTGTCGAGTTTTTTTTTTTTTTGAGACAGAGCCTCAAGCTGTCACCCTGGATAGAATGCAGTGACATCACAGCTCACAGCAACCTCCAATTCCTGGGCTCAAGCGAGTCTCCTGCCTTTGTTTCCCAAATAGCTGAGACTACAGGCACCCGCCACAACGCCTGGCCATTTTTTGGTTGCAGCCATCATTGTTGTTTGGCGGGCCTGGGCTGGATTCGAACCCGCCAACTCAGGTGTACGTGGCTGGTGCCTTAGCCCGTTGAGTCACAGGCGCTGAGCCTCTTGTCGAGTTTTGATTTACATTTTCCTAATAACTGATAATGTTGAAGACCTTTTCATATGCAGTATTGTGTCTAATTGTAAGATATTGGGAAAACTTTAATTTGAAAGTGGTAAAATTGCCCGACTGAGGGAGTTGAGCGTCAGCCAGTGAGTAGGGCACTGGCCCTATATACTGAGAGTGGCCGGTTCAAGCCCAGCCCTGGCTAAACTGCAACAAACAATAGCCAGGTGTTGTGGTAGGTGCCTGTAGTCCCAGCTACTTGGGGGGCTGAGGCAAGAGAATCCCCTAAGCCCAAGAGCTGGAGGATGCTGTGAGCTGTGATGCCACGGTACTCTACTGAGGGGACAAAGTGAGACTCTGTCTCTTAAAAAAAAAAAAGAAAAGAAAGTGGTCAGTCAAACTGTGGAACATCCATGTGGTGAAGTAACAAAGCTGTAAAGAAGAGAATGAACGCGATCTCTGTCAGTGGGTATGTGGTGTTTTCTAGGGTGTGGTGTTAAGTGAAAAGCAAATCACAAGAGTGTCTATGGTAAGGGACAGTAGAACCTTTTTAATTGACCACCGCCCTCCACTGAGCTAATTTTCACAGACCAGACCTGCACCACACGTCTGTAGCAGCGCAGTAGGCCTAGTCCCTTACAGGCCTTTGTGTATCTCTTACGTAGGAAGAAAGGGAATACAAGGCAGTACACATATATGCTGTCAGATTTGCAAAATGAACACAGGAAAGATAAACCACAAACTGAAGTGATTGGTAACCTGTAGAGGCAAAGGAAGCCCCTGGGAGAGGGATGCAAAGGGGGAGTGGAAACTGGGTAGTAGGAATGAGTTAAGGAGTATCACTGACCGGTATGGGAAGAAACAACAATGTAAGTAATTGGAAAAAGCCATCTTGCCTGGATAATGTTAAAAACAAAAAGAACTGTATGTAAATGTCATTTGTACAACAAATGTATTTCTTACAGGAGTATGGATTAGGGATTGTGAAACTGTACTAAAATTGCACAAATAGGTAAATGTTTTAGAACAGATGATAAGAATTGGGTTTCTCACAAAGAGAAGACGAAAATAAATTCTTGGGTTATTGAAATTGGAATTTTGTGTGTGTGTGTAACATTTTCTAGCTCTGTCCACTGGGAGGGATGGAAGTGATTATGCCCTGGTTGCCAAGAAGCCTGGCATCCAGGTTTTGCTGTGACTTACAGCTCTCCAACAAAAGAAACGAGAGCTCTTTGGAGAAGTGTTTGATTCCCAGCACTGGTCAGGGAAAATACTAGGGGAACCTTTAACATCTTGAGGTGCCAAAAATGCTTTAGAAAAGGAGCAGGAGTGCTGTGTAGAAAGGATATGGGCACTAGCCCAAAGGCGTTCCTAATGGCCAATGCTGGAACAATTTTAGCAAAATAAATAGGGGTATCATGAGATTGTAATCTGTAGAATCAAGTAAGTATCCACGAGTTCACATTGATAACAGTACGTGGGGGAGAAAGGGAAGTTCTTTTTTTATAGAAAATTTCCAATTAATAAATGTGGAAAGAATGAGGGAAATAGAAAATTAGCATTAACTGAATACAGTAGTAATTGTTACAAACAAGATCTACTGATGGATGATAAAATTAGTGGGTGAAAGTTTGAGGAGAAACCAAATTGTGGTCTCCAAGTATCTCCCCCAGGATCTTCATCAACCACTCAGGGAAGAATAGCAACTTTGTAGTGACGAGTCCTGGCAACAATTACTTTAACCAAATGAAGGTCACAGTAAGACATACAATGTGCTGCACTAGAAAGTTCACATCTGTGTATTCGTGCCGAAAATATACAACCTCAGTCTAGCCACAGCCAAATGAAACGTCTTTGACAAAATAACTGACCAGTACTCTTCAAGAGTCGGTGTCACTGAGAAGACGGATGGAGGAGACTGAGGACAGGGGACAAGTAAACACAGTGTAGGGTGTTGTTTTTCCTAGTGGCCTGGTCTTGCCTAATGAAGTCTTCAGTTTTCTCTTTGAACATTTTACGAATTTGTGTGTCACCTTATGCAGGAGCCATGCTAACCTCTGTATCATTCCAATGTTGGTGTATGTGCTGCTGAAGTGAGCTGTTTTAAGTAAACTTGTTTGAAAACATCTCTTTCAGGCTCGGCGCCTGTAGCTCACACGGCTAAGGTGCCAGCCACATACACCTGAGCTGGCAGGTTCAAACCCAGCCCAGGCCTGCCAAATACCAATGACAACTACAACCAAAAAATAGCCGGGCATTGTGGTGGGCACTTGTGGTCCCAACTACTTGGGAGGCTGAGACAAGAGAATCACTTAAGCCCAGTGAGCTGTGAGGCCACGGCACTCTACCCAGGGTGACAGCTTGAAGCTCTGTCTCAAAAAACAAACAAATAAATAAACATAAAAACATTTCTTTCAGACTGTTCCATTATATTTGGGACTGGGATGAATTCTATTCATAATGTCTCTCTATTGGGGCATTAAGTTTTATTCCCTTTTTTTTGCATTTGGGAAATTCTCTTGCATTTGAATTCAGCTCTGTATTAAGTAAGTTTTGTTTTGTTATTATTTTTTTTTTTTTGTGGTTGTAACTAACATGTTTGGGTGGGAGAGATAGCTTCTTTTTTTTTTTCTTTTTTTGTAGAGACAGAGTCTCACTTTATCGCCCTCAGTAGAGTGCCATGGTGTCACACAGCTCACAGCAACCTCCAGTTCCTGGGCTTAGGCGATTCTCTTGCCTTAGTCTCCCGAGTAGCTGGGACTACAGGCACTTGCCACAATGCCCGGCTAGTTTTTTTTTTGTTGTTGCAGTTTGGCCGAGGCCAGGTTTCAACCCACCACCCTGGACATATGGGACCGGTGCCCTACTCACTGAGCCACAGGCGCCGCCCAAGGTAGCTTCTTATAGCCATTAAATCTATTATATTGGCTGTAAACCTCTTTACTTCATTTCTTGTCCATTGTGGGATAACAGGATAATTGCTTTCAGTACATCAGGGACTAAAATGAACACTACTCACTTCCCCAATTTATATCTTATGGTTGCATTATATTTTTTGCTTGTTGGTAGTACAGTTGAGGTCAGATTTTTTTTTTCTTGCTTTGGTAATAGAAGATTATTAATTTATTGGAAGTAATTAAATCTGGAGTTTCAAAGTGGACAAAAAGAAACAGAGACTTTTCCTTTTCCTTTTTTAAAAATAGTCTGTATTTTTTTCTTACAGTTTTATTTATTTTTATTTTTATTTATTTTTATTTTTTTGAGACAGAGCCTCAAGCTGTCACCCTAGATAGAGTGCTGTGGCGTCACAGCTCACAGCAACCTCCAATTCCTGGGCTCAAGCACATCTCCTGCCTCTGCCTCCCAAGTAGCTGAGACTACAGGGGCCTGCCACAACGCCCAGCCATTTTTTGGTTGCAGCCGTCGTTGTTGTTTGGCGGGCCCGGGCTGGATTCGAACCCGCCAGCTGAGGTGTATGTGGCTGACGCCTTAGCCTGTTGAGCCACAGGCGCTGAGCCGACTTTTCCTTTTTCTACTTTACTTTCTTGGAGGCAGAAAAGTTGCTATGGAGGAATATATACTTAGAAGGGTCTGGAATTAAAGTTGCTGAAAAATAAATTTGCACCTCCCCCCCCCAAGTTTCCTCTCTTTTCAAACATTGACTGGATTTGAATTACGCTGAATCATTCTCTCTTTTGTCTTAAACTCTTTGGAGGGTTTGGGGAACAGGTTTGCTGTGGTTGGAGTACACTGGGCAGTAGACCCTGTTGTAATTAGAATATGTGATAGCCCGGGGAAATGTGAACTCAGGCAGCCAGTTCTTTAACACCCCTAAAATATATTGTTTTTATTTATCTATGCCCAAATTTAGCATGAAGCCCAATGGAGTCAGAGAGTTAGACAAGAGAAGATACTTCGATAGAAACTAAAGATTAAGAAAACAGGAGGTCATGAAGTAGCAGTTATTCAGGTCATATGAAGTGGGGAGTGGGAAGACCCAAAACATCCTGTCAGAAAACATAAGAAACAGGCATTTATCAACCCGGTGTGGAAGAGTTCTCTCCCCCCAGCATTAAACTGACCTGAGATCTTAATGTGACATTACTGAAATTGTTGTTTAAGAGGCATCGTGTTCCTGGATTCAAAAACACAATTCAAATTTTAGTTTGAAAGCATTTTAACATGGTAGATGCTTATAAAATTACTGAAAATTGTATTCCTGCTGGAAAGCCAAAAGGTTTAGAAGTAACATCCACCTAATTTATATAAACTGATAGCAACAAAGAACTGTGACAAAAATATGTGTCCTCCAAATGAGATTGCTGCAGTTTGATCTGCTGAGACTTGGCAGTATTTTGTAAAGTTGATATCAGGTCTGTTTTGCAGTTGTACTATTTAGTATTCATGTATTAGGCCCTGGAGGTTTTTTTGATGATCGAGTTTTTATTATTTATTTTTCTCCACAGAAGTGAACAATGCCATATCTTTGAAAGATTTGGGAATACTTTTTTTATGTGAATTTAAACTAGGACATAGTGCAGCTAAAGCAGGCAGGAACATCAGGTCTGACTTTGGAGAAGGTTCTGTTAGTGAAAGGACCATCCAATGGTGATTTGAAAAGTTTCGTTCTGGAGATCCGAGTCTGAGAAATGAGCCTCGAGGGAGACCCAAGTCTGTCTTAAATGAGGATCCACTGAGAGCTGTGGTGGACGCTGACCCTAAGGCAGCCATTCGAGGACAGCGTCAGACTTAGGAGTTTCTGCTACAGCAGTTTCTCGACACCTGGCTGCAATAGGAAAGGTGAAAAAGTTGGACAGGTGGGTAGGTACCACACCAAGTGAAGGATGATCATAACCTGAAAGGGCTAAAATTTGAAACAGAAGAGACCTATTTTGGGAAGGATCATGATTTTACAAAAAATGGATACTATATGGCAATTAGAAATTATCTGATTAATGGATAGATGTTAGTGAAGTTCCCTAACATTTGTTAAAACCATCATTGCAAACAAAAAATGTTCTGGTAAATATATGGTCGTCTGCAAAAGGGGCATTTCATTATTGCTTTTTAACCCAGGTAAAACAGTAGCGTCTTACTGTGAAGAAGTTGAAATTATACATCAAAAATTTACCTACAAGTATTCTTTATTGGTTAGATGTCTGCTTTTCTATGCCATAGACATCACAAATAGCCATGTTAACTGAGTTGGGATAAGAAATTTTGCCACTTATACTCATGGACTGCTTTTCAACAAATTATTACCTTTTTTTATTTGTTTTTTAAAATTTTTTTTTCTTCTACATTAACTCTGGCTGATTGAAATAAGGAATTTTTTTTTTTTTTTTCGAGACAGAGTCTCAGTATGTCACCCTTGGTAGAGTGCCATGGCATCACAGCTCACAGCAACCTCAAATTTTTGGGCTCAAGCAGTTCTCTTGCTTCAGCTTCCCAAGTAGCTGGGACTACAGTCGCCTGTCACAACGTTGTGCCTAGCTATTTTTTTGTTGCAGTTGTCATTGTTTAGCTGACCCAGGCTGGGTTTGAACCCACTCGCCTGGGTGTATGTGGCCAGTGCCATAACCACTGTGCTACAAGCGCCAAGCCCTTTTTTGTCATTTGGAAAACCAAAAAAAGCACATTCCCCACTGAGAAGCAATGATTGGAGGATTTGAATAAATTTTAATGCTGAATTTTATAAAAATGGTATACAGGGGCTATCCAGAAAGTGTCCAGCTATTGTTAACACTAGTATTATTATTATTATTTTTGAGGCAGTCTCACTCTGTTGCCCAGGCTAGAGTGCCATGGTGACATGGTAGCTCACAGAAACCTCAAACTCTTGGGCTCAAGCAATCCTCTTGCCTTCAGCCTCGTGAGTAACTGGGACTACAGGCACCTACTACAATGTCCAGCTAGTTTTGTTGTCTTTTTCTTTTTTTTAGTAGAGATGGTGTCTAACTCTTGCTCAGGCTGGTCTCAAACTCCTGAGCTTAAGCAATCGACTCACCTCAGCCTCCCAGAGTGCTAGGATTAACAGGCGTGAGCCACCACTCCTGGCCTGTTAACACTATTTTTCATATTATATGGCTGGATACTTTACAGAAAGCCCTCATTTTATCAGTTAACATTTGGGGAAATTTATCATTTGCGAAATATTTATCATTTGAGGAACACAGTTAATGCTAACTTTATATCTGGTTGAATGAAGTATTTTTCTCAAACATAGAACATTTCATTTTTACCTACAAAAAGGTAATTTCATACAGCTCCATCTCATACCTTCCAAGGCCCTGGCAGAGCATAAAGACTGAAAGGTACCCGAACTGCTGGAAGAGTGCAGGTTGCTCCTGAGTTTTGGGGTTCTTCATTGGAGGAAGGTGGAGCAACCAGAGTGTAATAGGTGCAAAGATGCTTAATAATTAGTCATGCAGGAGAGTGGGTAAAGAGGATTCCAGGGAGATGTGAAGCATCTTCAAAGGCACTCAGACTCAGAAATCTCTCAGGAAGTATTTTTTAAATAAAGAAATGAAAGCATGTTTGTAACACTGTACAAAGTAGACATATGCTTTCCATTCCAATTCTAGATTTTTAAAAAATGTAAATGGTCTATTAGAGACAAGAATTAATGGCCTCTCGATTTTATAGCTAGATTGCAGCTACTCCTTGTGGAATTCAGGGATTAAGTTGGGATAAATAAACTAAGGTGGTCCTCTTCCTGCCCTTCCTCCTCCTGACTTTCTGGAGTGGGTCTTAGAGGAGAGACAGAAATGGAGGAGTGAATGAAAATAACCTAAAGTAGAGTTGACTTTGAGTTCTCAGATCAGGACTACAGGACACTTTCATGCAAATTGAAAAAAAAGTCCCTTATTTTGAATCGAGGCAGCCATGTGCCGTGACACAAGGCCTCTTGGCTGGGCGCCCTCGTCCCCAGTCGCTGCCCATTCACTACTCAGTCCTAGTGGGTTTTGTTTTTTTTTTTTGAGACAGAATCTCAAGCTGTTGCCCTGGGTAGAGTGCTGTGGCGTCACAGCTCATAGCAACCTCTAATTCTTGGGCTTAAATGATTCTCTTGCCTCAGCCTCCCAAGTAGCTGAGACTACAGGCACTTGCCACAACACTGGCTATTTTTGTTTTGGTTGTAGTTGTCATTGTTGTTTGATGGGCCCTGGCTGGATTTGAACCTGCCAGCTTTGGTGTATGTGGCCGGCGCCCTAGCCACTTGAGCTACAGGTGCCGAGCCTCTGTCCTGGCGTTTGTCAAAGAATCTCTCCAGGATTTTAGTGGCCTCTCCTTACTCCTAAGAAAATAGAGCTTCTGATTTAGCGAAGACTGATAGGGTAACAAGGCTGAGACCCAACTGTGGGGAGGACTTTATTTTAAAGACCATAAGGGTGAGGCTAAATGATCGCAGAATGTGATAGCCGTGGCTTGTCCAAAAGAACATGGAGTTGTATAGTTACTTAAACTCTAGAGTAGATGGCTGCCCCCCCCCTCAGATTTCTCCTCAGACTGTAGAGCAGAATACTGGACTTTGGCCTAAAACAATCAGTGGATAGCCTTGTCCAGCCCAACAGAATGGTTTGGGGATGGGTAGGAAACCCAAACAAAAGCAGTAAAACATGAGACAGGGGAAGAGGCAGATACAGGAGCTGTGCTGTCCTAATCATCTTCGCATCCACTTCCAGCACAAGGTGCAGACCTGAAGGGCAGAAAAGGGCCCTGGGCTTGTGAACACACATCCAGTAGAGCTTGGAACTGGTGCTACCGTTAGTGTTTTCTTTTTGAGACAGAGCCTCAAGCTGTCACCCTGGGTAGAGTGATGTGGCATCACAGCTCACAGCAATCTCCAACTCCTGGGCTCAAGCGATTCTCCTGCCTCCACCTCCCAAGTAGCTGGGACTACAGGTGGCCGCCACAACGCCTGGCTATTTTTTTGGTCGCAGCCGTCATTGTTGTTTGGGACAACAATGGGCTGGATTCAAACCTGCCAGCTCAGCTGTATGTGGCTGGTGCCTTGGCCGCTTGAGCCACAGGCGCTGAGCCAACCATTAGTGTTTTTTGACCATGTGAGCCGGTAAATACCCTTTTTGCTTAAGCCATTGTAAATAAGATTTTCCATTTTGGCAAAATAAAGATTCTTGGTTGACATGCTCCCAAAGCCTTTTCCTTAACTGTAAAATAGGGCTTAAGAGTCTACCTTGCAGAGTTTGAGAGAAAGTATGACAGTTAATATAAAGGATAAGGCACAGATGTCCTTTATATTTGTCCTTTATAGATGTCTAATAAATTGTATTTAATACAATGAAAGGGAAAAGCAAAGGAGATAAAGCAGGGTGTGGGACTCCTGAGGTCATTCTGCGTCCTGGGCGAGGTCAGTAGGCTGAGTTCAGCACTTAATCCAATGACCTATTCATCCAAAGTCACCCAGTTGCTACTGGGAGCCTGTGGCTCTTCAGTGAATGTTCCCACAGAGGGTGTCATTACCATGTATGAAGAAAAACTTCTTTTTCTAGAAAAAAATGCTTCTCATTCTCTTTGTCTTCTGACTATATCTGAATCATTGTGAGATTATCTCTATTGCTTTGAGAACATAGGAGCTAAAATGTTAAATTTATAACTCTTTAACTTAAAAGCTATTTTAATTTTGTAAAAAAAGAAATTTTGTACAGGTAAAGACTTGCCAAGTATCCCAATGTTCTCATTCTCATTTCCCAGAAAAAAAAAGAAAAGCTCCTTAGTAGAAACTGTTTCGAATGTCAAAATAAAGAAAGGAGTGGAGATGATGGCTGCTACATCTTATTCCCCCAAGTCTCCCAGAAGTAGTTTGGGTCCTACTTGCAAGAAGCAATAAAAAGTAGCATCAAATAGCCATTTGGGTGCATTGAGTACTCAGAGTTCTGCCTGGTGTAGTTGCAGGTGCACAGGAAAGATACTGAGCAAAGTTAGTAGTAGAATCAAAAGCCGGTGAAAAGCTGCCAGCACCAGCACCATCCTCGGTTTGCTGTATTCTCTTTTATCTCTTTCTGTTGGGGCTGCAGCCACAATATCCTTTTTTCACTTCCCTTTACCTTGGCTAATTTGCCCATGCCGCTCTAAATATTGCTTCCACTCTTTACCTCATTAACTCTACTCCTCATGCAAGTTTCCTCAAGGAAATCCTGACTCCCCTATCTCCCCATAGATCAGATCCTGCCTGTCCAGTGTGGTTCCCTCCTAATTCTGATCACAGTGGTTTTGTATATATGTTTGTGATAATATTTGATATCTACTAGATGATAAGATTCTCAACAGGACTTTGTTTTGCTCACAAGATGGTACAAGAGCACAAGGTCCGGCTCGGCGCCTGTGGCTCAAGTGGCTAAGGCGCCAGCCACATACAACTGAGCTGGAGGGTTTGAATCCAGCCCCAGCCCGCCAAACAACAATGATGGCTGCAACCAAATAATAGCCGGGCGTTGTGGCGGGCGCCTGTAGTCCCAGCTACTTGGGAGGCAGGAGAATCACTTGAGCCCAGGAGTTGGAGGTTGCTGTGAGCTGTGATGCCAGGATACTCTACCCAGGGTAACAGCTCGAGGCTCTGTCTCAAAAAAAAAAAAGCACAAGATCCAGCACATAGTGTGGGCCTAATAAGTATTTGTTAAATGAATGAATAAGGGTAAAGGCAAATTTCATTCACTTTGTAGAAAACTTTTGTTTCAGCATCATTATAAGTAAGGAATATATGTGATAGCAAATAATTGAAAATTTAATGAACAGTGGCTTAAAGAAGTAGGTTTTCTATAGTTTATGAAAAATTTCCAAACATGCAAAAATACTTGAAATTGACAGTGAACACCTAAATGCTGAGTGCACCATTGACATTTTGCAATACCTGCTTTATCATTTAACAACCCATGTAACCACCCTCTGTCCGTCTCTCTCCATCTTATTGTCTAACGCATTTCCACATATATGTGCATTAGCACATTTCACCTTAAATATCTAAGCATATACAACATTACCTAGAGCTCAATATTTGCTTAAGATCTTATTTAACAAGGTAAAATTTAATTCAATAAAACTAAATCTTTAATGTACCATCCAGTAGGTTTTGACAGATACACACATTTGTGTAACACAACCCCCTGCTAAAATACAGACTGTTAACCATCAGCCCAGAAAGTTCCCTCATAAGTTTTTAGTTTATTCCTATTCTTACCCCTCAGAGGTAAACCCTGCTCTGATTTTTTTCTGCCATAAGATAGTTTTACTTGTCCTAGAACTGCATATAAATTGGATCATACAGCACATACTATTTTTCGTGTAAGACTTTTACTATGAATGGTTTTGAGATTCACCCATTTGTTGTATATGTAATTAATTTCTTTTTAAAGGTTGTTAGTATTCCACTGAATGAATATGCCACAAATTATCTGTTTACCTATTTGATAGATATTTGTTGTTTTTTTCCTAGTTTAGGCCAATTATGAGTAAAGGTGTTGTGAATTATTCTCGTACAAGTCTTTTGTAGACATATGTTTTCATTTCTCTTGGGTAAATACTTAGAATTGGAAATACTGGGTCATAGGCTATGCGTGTGTTTAGTTTCTCAGGCCTTCTTCTGAAGTGGCTGCAGGTTTACCCCTCAGCAGTGTGAGTTCTAAAGTGACTAGAGGTTTATCCCCCTCCAGCATGTGAGTTCCAGCTGCTTTACACTCTCAGTAGCATTTGATGTTACTAATCTTTTTAATTATATCCACTCTGATCTGTATGGAGCTGTACTTATTTTGATTTATTTCCCTTTCCCCTTATGTGATATGGAATACATAAGGAGGCGGGCCGGGACTGGGGCAGCTGCAACAATGCCAGGGGCTCAGGCACTTTTTAGGTTTCTCTTCATTATTCTTATTGAATTGGCCACAATCCCAAGCCTGGCACCATCTAAAATGGCTTCCAGTGATACCTGCCTCTTGGTGTTCTTGTCCTTGTAGAATCCCTTCCTTTCTGTGTGGGCTGGACTTAGTGCCTTGTCTTTGTGACATGCTTCAAATAGAATGCAGCAGGAAGGAAGGGATTTCACTTCTGATAGTAGGTCCTAAAAAGACTGTGGCAGCCAGGCTCATACCTGGAATCCTAGCACTCTGGCAGACTGAGGCTGGAGGGTTGCTTGGGGTCAGGAGTTTGAGACCAGCCTGAGCAAGAGCAAGAACCTGCCTCTGCAAAAACAGCCATAATCCCAGCTACTTGGGAGGCTAAGGCAGGAGAATTGCTTGAGCCTAGGAGTTCAGCTGCAGTGAGCTATGATCACGCCACTGCACTCCATCCTAGGCAACAGAGCAAGACTGTTTCAAAAAAAAAAAAATTGTGGCTTCTCCCGGGTGCTTGGGCAAACTCTTTCTTGGATTACTCTAGAGAAGCTAGTTGCCGTATTGTGAGGCAGCCCTGTAAAGAGCTGGGGCCATTGACAAGTGAGTGAACTTTGGAGTGGGTCTCCCCCTAGTTGAGCCTTCAGGTCAGACTGAAAAGCATGCCTGTATTCCTGATCCACAGAAACTGGGAGATAATAAATGTATGTTGTCTTAAGCCACTTAGTTTTGGGGTAATTTGTTATGTAAACAATAATTGTCAAGATGTCTACCTTGAGATCCTCATGTTCATGTCCAGACAATAAGAAAAAGTGAAAGACAAAGGACAAAGAATTTTTTTAGATGAATCTGTCCATTTTTATCAGGAAATCGAAAACCTTGTCAGAAATCCCACCCAGCAGATTTTGGTTTATGTCTTAATTGGCCAGAGGTAATGCCACATGACCATTCCTAGTTGGAAGGTGGTTAGAAGTGCCAGTGTCTGTTTCATAGCTATTCCACAAATCCCACAGAGTTAAAGACTCTCCCTTAACATCCACTCCAGCCAAGTGGTCCTTCTGGGACATTTATAGGAAAAGGATCCATTCAAATGAAACTTTCAGAAAACTCTCCTCAGGGCCCAGATAGCAGGGTTTGAGTTGCTCATTCATGCCCTGGCTTACACCATTCTTCTTAGGAAAACTGAGGTACTATCTTCCTCTTTTCCTCTAACTCCTTGCAATAGAAATTTAAGAGCATCCAGGAAACATCCCTGTCACACACCCTCCTCAACAAAATAGCCTGTCAAGTTTTGCTAGTGTTATCACCTGTACATTTTTTTGAGACAGAGCCTCAAGCTGTCACCCTGGATAAGAGTGCCGTGGCATCACAGCTCACAGCAACCTCCAATTACTGGGTTCAAGCGAGTCTCCTGCCTCCGCCTCCCAAGTAGCTGGGACTACAGGTGTCCGCCACAACGCCTGGCCATTTTTTGGTTGCAGCCGTCATTGTTGTTTGGCCGGCCCGGGCTGGATTCGAACCCGCCAGCTCAGGTATACGTGGCTGGCGCCTTAGCCCGTTGAGCCACAGGCGCCGAGCCATCACCTGTACATTTTTATTTTCATTTATTTATTTATTTATTGAGACAGAGTCTCCCTTGGTAGAGTGCTGTTGCATCATAGCTCACAGCAACCTTAAACTCTTGGGCTCATGCCATCCTCTTGTCTCAACCTCCTAGGTAGTCCTCTTAGGACTACAGGCATGCGCCACCATATCTGGCTAGTTTTTTCTATTTTTTTTTTTAGTAAAGGCAGGGGTCTGGCTCTTGCTCAGGCAGGTCTCAAACTCCTGAGCTCAGGCAGTCTACCAGCCTTGGCCTCCCAGAATGCTAGGATTACTGGAGTGAGCCACCGTGCCTGGCTCACCTGTACATTTTCAAATCCTGTCTCTATTCTTCATTACTGTCCTTCTTTTCCTCCTGCCTGAAGTTTGATACCAAAGACATTTGCTGGACTAGTCATTCTCAACTTCAAACCAAATCCTGTCTTCCCAATTTAAAACTTTCCCCAGTAGCCTGAAGGTGAAGCGGGAACACCTTCCCATCCCTCCAGCCTTAACTTTCTGCCTTGGACTTCCTGTATTCACAACACCAAACTACTGACCTCCTTGTCTGCTCATATTGCCCCATCTGAATGAAAAATAAGTTTTCCTCCTACACTTGCCTTCCAGTGCCCTCTCCAGTTTAATACATCTGTAAGCATAAGTATATTCATATTATTTTTGCACAAATACTAACATTTTAAATAAGATGCCTTGTTTTTTTTTTTTTTTTTTTTGTAGAGACAGAGTCTTACTTTCTCGCCCTCGGTAGAACCCCGTGGCATCACACAGCTCACAGCAACCTCCAACTCCTGGGCTTAGGTGATTGTCTTGCCTCAGCCTCCAGAGTAACTGGGACTACAGGTGCCCACCACAATGCCTGCTATTTTTCTGTTTTTGTAGTTTGGCAGAGGCTGGGTTTGAACCCGCCACCTTTGGTATATGGGGCGGCACCCTACTCGTTGAGCCACAGGCACCGCCCTAAGATGTCTTGTTTTTTTAGTTAACATTGTATTGAGATTTTGTCTCTGATACAGGACAAGTGGCATCCCTGCCAGCTCGTGGAGCTGGGAGGCGTGGACTGGCTGCCTCCGCCTTGGCGGTGTTGGTACGGTGGCAGCAAGCAGCAGAACCAGCTGGCTGGAGAGTAGGCAGGGAAGCCCCATTTCCTAGGCCTGGGAATGAAAGGGATTGTAGCCATTCATTTGTGACTTAGACACAATCTAGACATGTACCAGACACGCTAAATGTAATTACCTAGGGCCACACAAGTCCCTACAGACATGCTAAATTTACCGAGGGCCCAGTGCGACTATATATACCCCCTAGACAAAGGGCCGGGAGAAAGAGAGAGAACGCTTTTCTCTCCTGACTTGGGTTTTCTCTCTCTGCCAGGTGCTGTGGTGCTTCTGTATTCTTTTCTGTAAATAAATCGTGTCTTAACCACTGATCTGTGGTCCGCGGATTCATTCTTCGAATCACCAAGACCAAGAACTTACTGAAGAGCGAAATTCCAGTATCATCTCCATAGGTCAGTTTCATTCTCAGGAAGAGCTGCAGTGATACTCTGTTGTATGCATTCCTTAATTTGCTCAAGCAATTTGCTGATGGACATCTAGGCTGTTTCTGAAATTTTGCATGTTAACAAGCAGTGCTGCAAAGTCTTTGCGCAAATGGATTTGAACACAGAAGGAAACTATAATTCCAAATTCCTCCAAGTGAAAATTCTTCGCCCTAGGGAAGGTCAAAGGCTAAGTGGACCTTAAGGGTCAACAGATATAATCTTACCCTCAACAGCTCCACTGTGCTGCCTTCCACTGCTAACCCATCTCTACCACTAGACCGCATGTTCTTTGAGAGCAGGCACCTCAGAGGAGTATTCACAGTTTGGTAGAACTGGCGCTCAAAATATTTGAGTCAACGAATTTTACATACTGCAACGCCGATTCCGGGGGCTTGGCATGTAGCAGATTCATCAAATGGCTTTTATAATGCCTCAGTGATTAGCCTTGCTTACTTTATTGAAGTTCATTACAACGGTGGTCCCTGCGTTAAAGCCCCGCCCCCCTCTTTTTGAGACCTCACTGTGCCGCCTTGGGTAGAGTGCTGAGGCGTTACAGCTCACAGCAACCTCAAACTCTTGGATTTAAGCGATTCACATGCCTCAGCCTCCCAAGTAGCTGGGTCTACAGGCGCCCGCTACCAAGCCCGGCTATTTTTTGGTGGTAGTTGTCATTGTTGTTTGGCACCCACCGTCAGCTTCCGTGTGTGTGGCTGGTGCCCTAGCCGCTGAGAAGACCTCTTACTCCTCCCAATTCACCCAAGTTCACCATGAGCCCGGGGGGCGTGACCGTCCCTGGGCCCGCCCCACCTGCACACTCTTGGCCGAGCTCGACGCCGGTTAATGCCAAGGCCCGCCCAAGTCACGCCCCACATCCTCCTGGCCGGGTCCATGCTGTCCACTCTCCTAGGACTCAGGACAGCTCG
>CAUYRH010171124.1:0-13768 GCA_963574655.1 Perodicticus potto | reverse complement strand
TGCCTCTGCCTCCCAAGTAGCTGGGACTACAGGCGTCCACTACAACGCCCGGCCATTTTTTGGTTGCAGCCGTCATTGTTGTTTGGCAGGCCCGGGCTGGATTCGAACCTGCCAGCTCAGGTGTACGTGGCTGGCGCCTTATCCCTTTGAGCTACAGGTGCAGAGCCAGATTAAATGGAAATTAAACTCTTTTTTGACCATCAAACATTATCCCAAGTAATAACTCATGCCCCTGAAAATGTTGGTAAAAAACTACTAATCATTTTTATAGAATAACAGTAAAACCTTACAATGTCCTTGAATAAAAGCAATAGTTCTAGGTAAAGTTTGTTTTTTTTTCATTTGAGACAGAGCCTCAAGCTGTTGCCCTGGGTAGAGTGCCATGGCATCACAGCTCACAGCAACCTCCAGCTCCTGGGCTCAAGCGATTCTCCTGCTTCCGCCTCCCATAGCTGGACTATAGGCACCCGCCACAACACCTGGCTATTTTTTGGTTGCAGCATTATTGTTGTTTGGCAAGTCGGGGCTGGATTCAAAGCTGCCAGCTCAGGTGTATGTGGCTGACCCCTTAGCTGCCTGAGCCACAGGCACCAAGCTGGTAAAGTTATTTATTGAAGTCCTATCTCATTCAGGATAATTTTCAAAATTCACTTTCTACATACGTCACTGGACACAAAGTTTCTAACAATTCTGAAATCTCCTTTGATTCTTTCTTGTTAAAAGCACAAAATACTTTCAAAAGCAACTAAAAATGGCAGTCAATTTGTTTTCTAAAGTATTCATTCATAGATCTACTAGTGGCATTCTTACTACTTTAATTCTCCACCTTCATGCCAAAAAATTTAATCCGCTAGTAGTAACTTAACAACTTAAAGATGCTTCAATGTGTTCCTGAAATGCCTTATCAGGACTCCTTTTATAAATCTAAAATGCATTATTTTGTTACTTTAGTACTATCTTAGGACACAATGAAATTTGTATATGTTACTAGAAGAAATGTGAAGAGAAAAAGTAATTCTTCAGGGTTTATGGGTCTTGGCAAAGAAAATTAAGTGGAATTAATTCCACTTAATTATATGGTGTGACCCACTGTTGTAACCCATAATAAAACAGAACAAAATAAACAATATAATCATTTCAAACCAAATAAGCCTGTGTATACATCACAAATCATAATACTTTTAGACATATATGTATGTTGTTCTATGGTAATTTCAAGCAGGTCAATACACATTGTAGGACAATTTTCAGTATCAGTTTAATCTGACCTAGAACCATGCCCCCTTCATAGCCTGCTCCTAAGAGACTTGAGTGAAAGCCTGCCTATAACCTTTAGATAATTTCAAATAGACTAGAAAATATGATAATTACTATAGTCTCTTGGAGTAACCTACTATGAAAGCATTATCAGCAAATTTCATTTGAGTATTTTCAGCCCCAAATACTGTTACCTTTTTAAGTAAAAGCCTTCTGTATTTCATACCTATTAGATAACTCCTAAGCAAATCTCCACTTCTAAGATCTACTAAGAAAGCTAATGTGTTCTCAATCTTCTCAATTCCAAACACAGCCCATGAGAAGTCTACTGACTCCTTGTCTAAAGGTATTATCTGAAAAGCACAAAGAAATGCCTGAAGAGACTGGAGTCACTGGAGGTGTGAAGATGAGTCAATCAGTAAATAAGGAGCATCTACTATGCGCCTGATGTTGTACTAGGTACTAGGGATGCAAGAATAACTAAAACATGGTACCCCGGCTCGGCACCTGTGGCTCAATGGGCTAAGACGCCAGCCACGTACACCTGAGTTGGCGGGTTCAAATCCAGCCTGGACCCGCCAAACAACAATGACGGCTGCAACCAAAAAATGGCTGGGCATTGTGGCGGGCGCCTGTAGTCCCAGCTATGTGGGAGGCGGAGGCAAGAGACTCGCTTGAGCCCAGGAATTAGAGGTTGCTGTGAGCTGTGATGCCACAGCACTCTATCCAGGCTAACAGCCTGAGGTTCTGTCTCAAAAAAAAAAAAAAAAATACATGGTACCCTATCTTGGGAAATTTAATCTAGCAACGTGATAAGTCTCACTGTGAGAAAAAAGAAGGATCAAAAATAGACTAGGATAGCAACAACCCATTGTAAAGCTATGATCATGTATAAAGTAATATGTAAACACTTTTAAGGAAGTGGTTAGATCTATGGTGGGCTAAGTGGTGGATGGATTATATGTGAGGCAAAGCTTTCAAGGCTCAAGTTAGTCCTGTCATACTCACTCCATCAAACATGTACCTTGGCCTAAAAGTTCTTCAGACCTTTCTTATCCCACTAATTCAATAAATATTTATTAAGGCCTCATTAAGGTTGTAGGTATTATTCCCATTTGTAAAGTATGTGAAAATATTGAGTATCAGCACTAATTCTACCCTTATGAGGCTACATAAGAAGAGTTAAGAATTGAGGTTTCTATGAAAGACAGTCTTAAAAACTAAGCGAATAAAGACAAAAAGTAGTTAAGAGGCTATAAAAGTGCTAAGTGACAAATCTGAACCAGGGCAGAATGACAGAAAAAAAAAGCAAAGTCATTGAAGAAACAGAATGGATAGGACTGGATAAGTGGATACAAAAAGGTGAAAGATTCAAAGATAACTCTCATACATCTAGCAAACTTGGCACATAAAGATGGTAACCCAGAGAGTAAAAAGATACGATGTAATAAGGAATGCTATTTCAGTAGGTTCACTGTTAGGTACAAGCAGGTTGTCCCCATCCAGTGAGATCTGGAGCTGAGAAGATAGAGATTTGCTAGAAAAGATAACATACTTGTTCTTTGTTAGTGTTTCAGGACCTCTACTTCTTCCTATTTCCCCCATCAACTCTGTTCTGGATCAAGCTGACTCCCAACTAATACAACACTGTCCTTGCTAGACTTTCTCAGCTTAACTTCCTCTGTGCCTACCAAATCAATACCCAGGTCTCAATAGCTTCTACAATCTGTTGTTCTAATTTCAATACCCTGCTAATAAGCATTACTAGGCAAAAGCATAAAATCATGACCAGATCATTTATAAATTCAGACTGCCCACTAAAAATTAGACCCCAGCCTGGGAATCTTTTGGTTCATTTTTACAAATTTCTTATCTTGTTCCTTAAATTAAGAATTCAAAACATTCTATGTGCGCTTCTCAGTTTTCAAACATACTTCTGAGCTCTCACTTTCAACTGTATCCCTTGTTCCTAATTTAATTAGGTTAATACCTTTGATCTATCACAGAGATATAAGGTGATGAAGTCAGACCTATTGTTCTTTAGCAGGTCAAAAATCACCTTGTTAAATATATAGATTCTTAGATCCTGTTCCCCTCACCCTCAAACTCAGTACATGTGGAGGAAATCAGGAATGTGAATTTTTAACAAATACTCATTAATTCAAAAGCAAATGTGACAGGGGTCAAATTCTGAGCAACAACGTGATTCTCTGAGAAACAGGAATGGGATTCATTCTTACATGAGAGGGCATATTCATGTATCATTCAAAAACTTCTACAAATAGGCCTCATTATCTACTACTTGCATGTACATGCTCTCGTATTTGTATTGTAGCCCTACCCCAAGCCTCTATCATTTACAATCTAGACTTCCTCAAACAGAGATGTAATTGGTCTGTTCTGTGCCTTTGTTCAAAATGTTCTCTTTCCGTCCATCTAAAATGCCCTCTCCTCTCTTTCTTCGGCAAAATGCAAGATCCAGGATAAAATTCACCTCTACTCTGACTGACTCTTTCCAAACATGACCCTCTCCAACTCACCTCCCCGATTTAACATATAACCCTATCATATCATTAAAGAAATACACAATATTCCCATCAACCTCTACACTTCAGTATAATGCCTGCCTGAGCATACGTTCAAGTTTAAGATCCAAGAATCTGGCCCATGTACAGACATGGCCCGACAGCCCTAACAGACCCCCAAGAATCCCGGTCGGCGCTGACTGGACTGCTCTGGAATCTCATCACAGCCAACTCGACCAGCCCCGCTGAGGCCGCAAGCAGGAGAAACTCTCCAAGCAGGAGGCCGGTGCCAGGGTCCCCCACTAAGCCACCCTCGCACGGATGCAGCGCGGGGATCCCGAGTCAAATCCGGCAGGCGCTTAACCCGGCGCCCAGCTGGGGCCCAGGACCCGCGGGAGCGCGGCAGGCGCACGCGCTGGCCTCGGCCGCCTCACCTTGCAATCGTTGCGGACGAACATCATGCCGTGGCCAGGGTAAATTGGCCCCGAACAGAAATAACACTTCTCTATACGCATGTTGTTCTCGCCTGGGTCCACGCAGACCCAAAGCTAAACTCGAGAGGAAGTGACGTATGCCAACGCCGGAAGTGATTGTCTTCCCCTTCCGCGACCCGGAAGAGGTGCGCGTGCCCGGCTGCCGCGGGTCTGTACGACGTAATCTGAACGTGGCTGTGCCTCCCGGAGGCTGCGCGAGCAGAGGCGCTCCCGTTTGGCGCAGGCGCAGAGCCGCAAAAGGGACGCGTAGGCTCTTCCACTAGGAAAGAGAAACTAGCTTACTGTCGTAGCTGTTCTCAGTATGTCGAAGTTCACGCGTGTCTTACGCATCTTTGGTTTGTGCTTTGCCCCGGCGGCTTTCCACTTACTGGGCTCTCTGTCTCTAAGCTCATTTTACCACTCCCTGCCCTCGAGCAGCCCTGGATTCCGCTCCCACGCGGACTTGGAAGGCGCAAGAAAGTCCCAGTGTTACTCTGAAACTTGCAGCGAAACCAGTTGAGCCGCTGGGGCTCTGCGGACTTCACCGGTAATAAAACCCCTTAGGGAGGTCAAGACAGGAGGATCACTTAAGGCCCAAGTTCGAGACCCGCTGGAGCAACGTAGCGAGCCCTCATCTCTACAAAAAAGTAGAAAAATGGGTCGGGTACGTTGGGGCCCGTAGGCCCAGTTAACTCGGGAGGATAATCGCTTGATCCCAAAAGCTGGAGGTTGCTGTGAGCTGCCATTGCGCTGCTGCACTCTTAGTGAGACCCTGTCTCTTAAAAACAAAAAAGAAAAGAAAAGAAACACGTATCTCTATTTGAAAGGGTGTTCTCCGCTTTCCCCCTCCTTCCCATTTTAATTAATACATATATGTGATAAACAACTTTACAGGATGTTCAAGTTTCCTTCCCAGACCTCTGGCCTTCCTCCTCAGTGGCAGTTTTGTTAGTACCTACCAGGGATACTGTGCGTAGACAGCACGTATTTATGGGTGTGCCTGTCTCCCTCTTTTATTATAATACTAAGGAACATTCCATTAACACTTTTGTGCATCTTATTGTGTCTCCCATCATTGGAACGTGAGCTTTGTGAGGCACAGGGATTTTAGTTTGTTTTGTCTACAGCTATATCCCCAGTATCTGGAATAGTTCCTGGCATATTAGACATTTGGTACATATTTTATTTTGATTATGTTTAACATTCTTTTTCATAGTTACATGTATGTCACTGTATGTATCCTATCTTTTGGAATAACAAGCATCTTACTGATGCCTTTTTTTTCTCTCCAAAAGAGTTTATAGAATGGCTAGGTCAGAAGATACAATTTTAAATTTTGGTAGATATTACTAAATAGCCTTTAAAAGTTTTAACAACACTGCAAAACAACCAATAAGATGCCTATTTTGCTACACCCTTGCCAACCTAAAGTAAAACACACTGTTTCATTATTCTTTCAACTTATGTTTATTTAATTACAAATGAAGTTAAGAATAATCTTTCACAATGTTATAAGTCTGGGTTTTTTTCCTGTGAATTGCCTGTATATCTCCTTTACATAGTTCTCTATGCTGTTGTTGATTTTTAACAGCACTTTACATATTAAGGTTAACCACTTTGCTAACATGCATTTAGAAATTGTTTCCCAATTTATCAATAGACCAATTGTTTTAGTATTTTTCCATGTTGAAATGTTTTGTTTGTATATATTCAGATTTATTCAATCTTTTATGCTTTGGGATTTGGTATTTTCCTTTGAACTGCATTTTCCACCTCGAAATTTTTTGCAAAATTTTTTCTCTTACATTTTGTAGTGTCATATCTGCTACTTATATTTTTTTTTTTTATTTTTTTGAGACAAAGCCTCAAGCTGTCACCCTGGATAGAGTGCTGTGGCATCACAGCTCACAGCAACCTCCAATTCCTGGGCTCAAGCAAGTCTCCTGCCTCCGCCTCCCAAGTAGCTGGGACTGCAGGCGCCCGCCACAACGCCCGGCCATTTTTGGTTGCAGCCGTCATTGTTGTTTGGCAGGCCGGGGCTGGATTCGAACCCACCAGCTCAGGTGTACGTGGCTGGCGCCTTAGCCCACTGAGCCACAGGCGCCGAGCCTGCTACTTATATTTTTGTCAATCATTTGGCCTGTAATTACAGAATAATGTTAAATAACAAAGACACACACCACATACTTCGTCAACCAAGAGACTAAAAATTATTTTACTCTTCAGGTGGCACCTGTGGCTCATCGAGTAGGGTGCCGGCCCCATATAACGAAGGTGGTGGGTTCAAACCCGGCCTCAGCCGAACTGCAAAAACAGAAAAATAGCCAGGCCTTGTGGCGGGCACCTGTAGGCCCAGCTACTCGGGAGGCTGAGGCAAGAGAATCGCCTAAGCCCAGGAGTTGGAGGTTGCTGTGAGCTGTGTGATGCCACGGAACTCTACCCAGGGCGATAAAGTGAGACTCTCTCTACAAAAAAAAAAAAAAATTATTTTACTCTTCTTTAATCTTCCTCTTCTGTCCTCTTCAGCAATTGTGGAAGAGTCTTGTCAGTCTTCCCAGCCTCTTCATACAGTTCTTCCCCAAGTCTCAGTGCTCCATTTCAGATTGAATGGCCTTGGAAATTTTTTTTTCCATCTATCTAATGGAATACAAGAGGAAAAAGGGAAAAGCATGTATTCTATATCCAAACAAAATTTAACTGAAATCTTGGAAACATTATTTCTTCTCATTTATCCTGCTTGGGACTTAGGATTCCTGAGTCTGTGGGTATGTGTCTTTTATCATTACTAGAAAATTCTTGGTTGTTACCTTTCCATACAGTGCCTCTTCCTCTAATTTCTCTTTCTAGAATTTCTCTTCCTTCAATTTCTAGATACATTGGAGTTTTTCTTTCCTCTGTATCTCTTAACCTCTCCAATACTTTCTCTTTGTCCCTCTCTCTGAATTCTTTATACTTCCTCCAACCTAGCTTGTAGTTCAGTTTTCTCTTCAACTCTGTCAAACCTGTCAACTTAACCTCTTTAAGTTTTGAATATCAAAAGCTATGTTTTTCATTGTTGGAAATTTGTTTGTTTTTTAATTTAAACCAGTCTGGTATCTTTAATATTGTCTTCTTTGTCTGGAGATTTCAATTTCTTTGATGTTTATGATTATCTTAAAACATTTTTACTTTATGGTCTCCATCTGATAAGTCTATTACTTGAAGTTCGTAAATGCCACATTCTGCTGTTTGTTCGGTCTACTGGCCGTTGCTCATGATTAGGAGACGAGGAAGAAATTGTAAGCTCATTCATATTAGGGTGTTTTTATTGGAATACTGTAAGGTCTGTGTAGAGATGTTTCCTCTAAAAACATTTTTGCTTTACTTCAACCAAGTAATCCAGAGCACATAACTTTTTTAATGTTAATCTTTTATGTTAATTTCTTAAAATTCCCAGAAAAATTAGGTAGTATAAATTTGAACTTCAAACCTGTATTAGAGCAGATTTATGGTTACAAATTTTACAAGGAGGTTAAAGGCATAGACCAGACCCCAGCTTTGTGTGTATTTGGAAATGAAGAGCTCTCAGTTCCAGACCCTACTCCCAACTAGACCCAAGGTTATCTCTTGTAACAGTTTGTAGCCATTAAAACCAAGTACCTTGACTACTACTACTAGCAAAATCAAGCCAAAAGAAAAACATACTCAGCATCAGGTTGTCGTAAGTTCTCTCTGTCGTCGTCTGGTTTTAGAGGGAAAGATGTGATATTTCCCTTATTTTCTTACGAAATCAGCACTACATTTCTAAAACTAGGTTCATCATATTTTGTCTGACTTTATGTAAGTACTTTATACTGGGAAAATTTTCCAATTATATAGTCACCCAAAGATTGGATTGTAGACAGACATCAAAGGAATCACTTCTTGGCCTTTTGGCTAAGATCAGGTATAAATACATGAAGTGATAATAAGTGATATAGAGAAAAGCATGTCAGTGAGTGATAGGCTGATTGGGGGCATGAAGGGGACTGTTTTACACCAGGTGGTCAGTAAAGTCCTTTCAGACAAGGTGACATTTGAACAGTCATACAGGTTGGAGAGGGAGGCATATAGCTATATGGAAGAGTAGCATCCAGTCTAGAGGGAACCACAAATGCAAAAGATCTGAGGCAGGAATGCATTTGCTCCAACAAAGCCGTGTACCTGAAAAGAACGAATGAAGTAGACAGTGGTGGGATATTGGAGCAGAAAAACCATCTTTGCACGTATTCCATCCTTATTCAATCAATTCCTGTCCCCTGCACCCTTCCCAATGTCTCTTATACTGTCTTTTCAGCCTATCCTAGTTTAAATCTTAACCCCTCTTGTGTTTTGTTTATCTGAGATTGCCTACAACACTTCCCAAATACAGGTGCTCAATAAATGATAACATTTTGAATTACTTTTTCCAGAATTTGTTGTCTTGGCTGTCCCTCTCAATGAGCACCTAATGGAACAAATTCCCGTGTGGGAAGCAAATAGGCTGATTTGTCTGCTGGGCGCCTGGCTTCAGTCCAGGGCAAAGCTCACAGACACACCATCCCTGAGGGCTCATCAAGACCACAGAAGAGGAAAGGAGTCCAGAGGCACCACAGACAGGGCAAAGTCTTTAAGACCATCTCTGCCCAGAGAATCAACAGGCAGGTGGACTGAGCCCTTTTGAACTCCTGATAGGCAGTTAAGTTAAATTAGGGAGACTAGTTTACTTGCCCTGCAGAAATGGAATTTGTTTATCCCTCCTCATTTCTAAATTCATTACCAGCCACTGTTGACAATTTACTATCCTATATTCCAGGTTACCCAGCTGTTTTCTCTTTACCCACTCTTCCTGGGGACTTGGGGTTCCTCTAATCCTATTTTAGAATTTTGGCACCTTTACATTTTGCATATATGCTTTGCATTAGAGATGGATAAAAGGTTTCTGAGAAGTCCGAGAATTGCTACATTGGCTCAATCTGCTGCCCAGTGGGATGTGACTCAATGTAAGCCTCTCCAGGCTCCCAGACTTCACATTAAATTGGTATAGAGTCTCATTATTTTTCCCCAGTGTCATCTCCCTTGTCAACCCAGAACCCAGGTCGGGGCCCACAGTGTACCCCGACACCCCTGATTTTCATTTCCTTTGGCTTTACAACCTCTGGTTTGAAATGTGTGATGGGAAATGAAGTTATGTTCACACAGAAACTGAACAGTCTAAGTCTATACCCCTTGTTTTATTTGCTTAATTGGTGGTACATGGTTCACAGGAGATGCGCTTTACTGTTACACAGGCTTGTAAATAGAAAAATACATTGACACATAAAAATATGGTACTTCAATATAAAACTTAAACAATTTTTTCCAAAAAGAATACAGTTTATTTCAACAATTAAAGGTGGTTCTTATGTATGTACTATATCATTTATACATTTAATTGTATGTTTAAGGCCAGTGGAATCTGTAGTTAATTACTCATTTGGTTCTTGAAAACTGAAACATGCAAACATTGTCTTATTTTTCACTACACAAATAGGCCATATAAGATATGCCCTAATATGTAGCTATAAAATCGTGATGTACTCCACTAAAGTCTCATGGCAACTTTAGAAGGCACCGCTATGTGATTGACATCCTGCCCTTGAAGCAACCAAATCTTTTCCTATCTACAATACCCAATTCAAATGCATAGGCCTCCAGGACTTCCTTAGAATTTAAAAGAAATCCCTATTTCAAGGCTATAAGTACATAAAATATTACTAACTATGGGTAAGTTTGTTACAGGAGTGGTAGAAAGGCAGTGACCTAAAACATGATGGATGCTCAAAGAAAATCCATTTGAAAATTATATAAAAGTAATTATTTTTTTCCATACTTGTATTTACCTAATTACTGTTCTGCCAAACATTTGCCACCACAAAATACAGTTACATTTATTCTTTATCTAAATTATGAGTGATACCTTCTCTGGAAATTTTAATTTATTTGACCCATTATTTATTTAATAAATTTAACAAGAATTTTCCCTTAAATGAATACCCTTAAACTTTATAAACAATTTTCAAAAACCATATTTTAAAACCACCTTTAATTTGATATGAAGACACTTTGGCAGTGTAACAGAATACCTGGTTTTGGCAAGACCCAGCAAGTACAATAAATGCCCATGATCTCAATTAAAAATACAAGCTGTAGAATACTTCATTTCTCTGATATTGAACTAGAGTACAAATGTGATTGCTTAGATACAAATGTCTATCTTCCACCAAATAGCGAACAGCCATTTTAAAACTAAGTCCTTTAATTCAACCAATGGAAAAGTAAAACAAGTTGCAAATATTGATAATACAGAGGCTGATGGTGAGGACAGAGTAGTAGTTTACAAGCTAATTGAAACTGCAGCCTAAGGATGCCACGTCATCATGATAAATATGAAGAAAAAGAACCTAAATATTTCCTAATCACAAATAACTTCAGCACAAGTACCAGCAATGGTCAGATATTTGGCCAGCACACGGGCCAAATATAATATGGATCACAGTGCCTGGAGCCATAAAATCTAATACTCTAACCCTTCAATCAACAATTCAAAGCAATGGGAATATAGTGAGGAGCCAGAAGTCCCACCACCCCTGCCCCCACCCCCTTTCCCACCAACAAAAAGGCACAGGGAGTGTGCAATTGGTCAATCCAATTTACCTAGAGTCTATGGACATAGCCTTAATTTGTCCTATATTCATGTTAAAGAGAATGCTTACATAAAATTAATACTCAAAGACATTGAACTGGTGTATGAGAATGGTCTTATTTGGCATTCAAGTGGTTTAAATGGCACTTTGGAAGGTCACATATGAATTTTTTAATTCATACTATCCATACTGTGATAGTTTTGTAATTGCGTCTAAGATCTTAAATGAGACTCTGTGCCTGTTTACATTAAGGCAGGTGACAGTATCCTCTGTCGCCCTATGTAATGAATATACTCTTCTGTGGCTGCAAAATCCTGAATCCTAGAATGATCTACTGTCATAGGCTAAGGTTTCATAAGGCACTTTCAGCTCTGTGAAATAGTTCGCCTAACTTTCAGCCTGACTCCTAAGAAAATATTTACAAAGCTGCAAAAAATTAATTTTAAAACTGCAGGCTTTATTGATAGGCCTAATGGAAATGGTGAGAAGTAGGTTGTCTACAGTGTCTATTCATCTCTCACTGTACCAGGTATCACTCATAGAGAAGATCACAGCCACGGGCCACTTGTTCACTATGTCGCTTCCGTGACTTTTCAACAGCCACATACCCCCTTCTCCTTGTTTTCACTTAACTGGTTGGTAGAGGTGTGACCATTGGACCGCACCACTCCTTCAGGAATCCAGGACTTGTCCACACACCGTTCCATTCGCTTCATGATCAGGTCCAGAAGCATTTCAATTGCTTGGCTTATGTTTGTCCCATTGGCAGCACTAGTTTCAAAGTAGGGGATTCTAGAAGACAGAAAACTTAGGTAACAATATGTGAAAGGAATGGACAGTGACCTTTGCCCTTGATATCTCAAAGAACGAGTACAAATACCCAAGATGACAAAAACATTTTGCCACCCCAGGGTTCATTAAAAAGTAAAAATGACAATAAAAATAATTTGTACTGCGTTCCTAATAGAGATGTAAAACTGGTCATTTTTTTTCTCTTATTTATCACACATTACTTTTCAATCTCATATTCTCTGTTTCTGAATGGCACCAGGAGTCATTCAGCCATGCAAAACAGAGCCTTTTCTTTTTCGATCACCTTTCACGAAACCAAAGCAGATACTGTTTCTCCTTTCACTACCTACACTTATGCCTTTATTATTTATTGCCAAGATCATTTCAGAGCCTTCCTGCTTCTATTACCCCCCCATCCCATAACTATACTTTACAGTCGAAGTGATGTTTAGATAAGTTAAAAGTCACATCACTCAAAATTGGGAATTTTAGACAACTAATCTTCAAAAGATCTTCAAAATTGACCATAGGAAGATCAATTTTCATTCCTTTTAAGGCAGCATATTTATGTAATGTATATTTTAATAACACAGAGTCAAAACTTTACAAATTTAAAACTTTATTCCCTTGCAAGAAAGGGATAAAATAAATGTATAAATGGAATAAAAACTGTTTAAATTAATCTATGTGAAAAGTAAGACCTGAAAACTTTTAGAAATAAAAAAAGATGATCTTTTTGATATTGAGATGAAGCAGGATTTCTTGAGATAGCTATAGAAGCTTTAAACTATAAGTAAAAAGTTTGATAATCTTGATAATGTTAAAACTTAAAACTTTGGTGCTACAATATAGACAATAAACAAAGTCAAAAGAAGAGCACAAACCAAACCAGATGGTGTTTCATATAACCGAAAAATGGGTGAGCATCTAAAAAAACACAAATAGTTTCCCAAATTGCTTAAGGTAATGACCAAGATGACACAAAAATAGACAAAGGACATACACGGGAAAATCTCAGAAATGATATTTATGAAAAAATGTTCAACCTCATTAACAGTAAGGGAAATGCAAACTAAAATAATGGCATCTAATTCAAACCCACATAGGCAAAAATATAAAAATCTCCTAATACCAACAATTTCCAAGAATTGGGAAAAGAGAAATTTACATTTATTGCTGGGGCAAGTGTTAACATAAACTTGTTACAATTACTTTGGCAAATAACATAGTAATATCTGGTAAAATTGAAAATGTGCACGGCAGCACCAATTCTATGCATACAGTCTAAAGTTGAACCAAAGTGTTTTGATATGCAGTGAGTTACAGGTATACCTTATCCCTCAGCCTTGGAGCAATTGAGAAGCCAGAGTCCCTGAACCCATCTCCTCCAACCTTAAGCAGCCTTATTCATTTATCCCAGTGAGCTGTACAAATAATTTGTAAAGGATGTTTTTCTTTTTTTTTGGAGATGGGATCTCACTATATTGGTCTCATACTCCTGGGCTCAAACAATCCTACTGCCTCAGCCTCCCAAGTAGCTGGGGTTACAGGTGTGTGCCTCCATACCCACTGTACAAATATTGTCATTTGCAGCTCAGTACCCGTAGCACAGTGGTTATGGCATCAGCCACCTACACTGAGGGTGACAGGTTGAACCCAAGCGCAGGCCAACTAAACTGCAGCAAAAACATAGCTGGGCATTATGGCAGGCACCTGTAGTCCCAGCTACTTGGGAGGCTGAGACAAGAGAATTGCTTAAGCCTCAGAGTTGGAGGTGGGGCTCAGCGCCTGTGGCTCAACAGGCTAAAGCGCCAGCCACGTACACCTAAGATGGCGGGTTCGAATCCAGCCCAGGCCCGCCAAACAATGACGGCTGCAACCAAAAAATGGCCGGGCGTTGTGGCGGGTGCCTGTAGTCCCAGCTACTTGGGAGGTGGAGGCAGGAGACTCACTTGAGCCCAGGAGTTGGAGGTTGCTGTGAGCTGTGATGCCACAGCACTCTATCCAGGGTGACAGCTTGAGGCTCTGTCTCAAAAAA
>CAUYRH010171123.1:0-25292 GCA_963574655.1 Perodicticus potto | reverse complement strand
CTCCGCCTCCCAAGTAGCTGGGACTGCAGGCGCCCGCCACAACGCCCGGCCATTTTTTGGTTGCAGCCGTCATTGTTGTTTGGCGGCCCGGGCTGGATTCGAACCCGCCAGCTCAGGTGTACGTGGCTGGCGCCTTAGCCCATTGAGCCACAAGCGCCGAGCCCTGATGATGTCCCTTGACCGAGGTGGCATGCTCCTCGTGGTTCTGTCCCTTCATCCCAGTGGGCCTCGGGGTGATGATGGCCCCACCCGGACACGGCACACACAGACCCCTCGGCGAAGGGCTCCTTTGTCATGAGCTTCCTTAAATTATCCTAGTTTGAGTGTGCCATCTGCTTCCTGTTGGGCCCCTAACTGTTTCCCGTTAAAGAAAAGGTGGTATTAGTGATACACTGTGGAACCCAGCACTGGACACAAATGGGGCGTTTGGGGCGTTTCAGTTATTGGGAAAAGTAAACCATGGCATTGTCAGCTCTTCCAATTGGACAGTCTGAGAAGAGAGGGGCACAGGGAAAATGCTGAGAGAAGCCATAATTGATACTATCCAATTAATTTCTTTGGCTGTCCTCCATTTGTGCTGCTAGCGCTGCTGAAATTGATTGTTTGCTTTCAGGCTCATACCTGTATTTTCATCTTCAAATTGAGTTGTTTTGCTGGAAGCTTTAAAATCTGTTTTCAGATTAATTAATCAACATTTTAAAATTAGATTTTTATCTTGTGATTTTTCTGGGGTATGCTTAGAGAAATAACCAAGTTATATATTTAATTCAATCCATATGTTTCAAAACAATTCCTCTCTAAAACCGCACAGCACAGCATATGAGTTTTCATAATAAATTTCCCCATCAATAAGGTAAGGTGACAAAAAAGGCATAACTAAAATCGAATAGTCATTTCCTGATGTGCAATTCAATGGATCACCTTGTTTAAGGTAATCCATGACCACAAACTAAAATGCTAGATGTTCTCATGCTCAGATTTCAGACTTTTTGTACATGACTTTACCTGTGACCTGCTGGCTTCTGACGTCCATGGGGATGGGTTTCTGCACCTGTAGAAGGCAAGACGGCACCGTTACCTCTTACGTTGTCAGTGACTGTGACGCGTCTGATGTCTTAACACTGTCTATTGTTAGGCTCCCAAAGATAAAGGCGGAAGTGCACGGACTCACGGCTCTTCACGGATGCCACACGTGTGGCTGGCAGTCAGCAAATGTGTAGAGACAAGTGCTACCACCAGCAGAGGGGAGGCGGCCTGGGCGGTAGACACACTTGGGGCTGGAGCCCGCCCTGCCCCTTACTGCTGGGAGAGATATTTAGCACATTGTGAGCGTCAGAGTTTTCATCTTGTAATTGGGGAAATACTTGACTAATTCAGGCCGCTGGATTAGCGTGAAGGTCCGTGGACGCGTGGAAGCGATCACACAGATAGATGAGGACTTGGCCTGGAGTGGAAGCCTGGGGCTCTAACTCCACCACGCGGGACTGTGAGGATGCCGCAAACTCTGAGCCTCTGGGGTGCTCTGGGTGCTGACTCCGGGGCTCAGTCTCCGCACCTGTGAAGCCGAGGCACCAAAATACTGGTATCTCCTGAGGATCAGAGAGTGACACAGGACACAGCCTGTGAAGTGCCTAGAACATGGGTGGCACTGACCCCACGGACCAGCTGTGTCATTATTAAGATCTGTAAAGATGTTCGTGAACTGTGGGGGGCTGCAAGATTGGAGGCTGACGCAGGCATCAGAAAGGCTCCAGGTCTTTGAAGGCCATCACGCCCGGGTTGAGGGCAGGGCCTTAGTATTGTCCTTTACTGGCCCTAAGCTGAGTGGCCACGGTGGACGGGGGTGTCGTGGAACCCCTGCTCCCTCCTATCCTCTGAGGAATGCTGAGCCAGTCTTCATGCCTGGAAGTGACACAGCCCTTCTTCTGTGGGTCAGTCTTATCAGCTTTCGGGCGCTGCTTGGGTCTTGCGGCTGTGGCTTCCTAGTCACACCGTGAGCGTCCAGGGTCACCCCATGGGGACTGTGGTACTGGAGGGTTTTTCCAGTGTCCTTGCTGCACTCTCATCTGTGAGTCTCCCCTGTGGTCTGCCCCTCAGAGGGGGTCTCCCCCAGCTCCTGCCCCTCTACACTGCCAGCCGTGGAGGCAGGAGAGGGTCCCTGCTGTCCTCAGCGCGTGGACAGGCCTGGCAGCTCGGGGTGGCGCTCCCCGGGGCTGCTTCTCTTTTTTCCTCTGGCTGCCAGACCCTGCTCTGTGTCTTCCCGGATCTCTTGCTTGAGAGTTTTTTGGTGTCTCCCCAGCTGCAGGTGTTAATAGAGGATCCCAAGCCAGGAATATTTTCTCACCCTGCGCTGGGGCTATCCTCAGTTTATAGCACACGTACATGCATCTGAGCCTGCTCTGTACTTGCGGCATGGCTAGATTTCCAGGGAGCAAAGACCAAGAAGGCCCGGAGGCCAAGGGAGGCTCCGACCCAGGTGCCGGTGGGTCCCAGCACCGGTCCGGCCGCGTCACCTCTGAGATGAGGAGTTGGATGATTCTTCCACGCAAGGGCGTTCTGTGACTCGGGGGAGTTTAGAGTATCTCTGCCTTCTGCCTTCCACCCACTAGATGCTCATCCCTGGCAACCAAAAATGTCTCCTGACCCTGCCAGGGCTCCGTGCGGGGCACAATCTCCCCAGTGAGAACCACCGTTGCCAGCTCCTTGTCTTACGGCCTGGAAGCTCTGCAGGGCAGAGTTGCCTGACGCCAGCGATGCAGCCTGCTGTATTTTTGTTCCCTCTGCTCACCTCCATCTTCGCCCTTAGGATTACACAAAAGCTGCTAAGCTGGGTCGCTGCCTCCTCCATTGGACTGTGGGCGCTGACTGGTCCCCACGCTGGGCGCAGCGCTTGGTACGCGGCGCATGCTCAGTAAGTACAGGGATGCAGGGCGCATGCTCAGTAAGTACAAGGATGTATGGGGCATGCTCAAGTACATGGATGAGCAGTGGTTTAGGGCAAGTCACTCGTAATTAACTTAAGGGCCTAGATAAGAACTGTGCTCTGTAAGGATTATTGAAGATCCATTTCACAGACAGTTTAATCTCAATGCAAACAATCAGAACCAGCACAAAGCAACTCCTCAGAGTGAGGCTGTAATGAAAAAGATAACTTGCTTGCCACAAAAACTTGATTACTCAAATATTGATTACACCAGTAAAACTCCCTCTTTATCTGAATTGAGGCCAAGCCTTTGTTTAATTTATAAGACAACACTCCCCTGGCAAACATTTCGCTGGTGCTGCCATACCCTTTTCCTCGCGTGGCTTCTCTGGACTCAGTGGGTCCATATTGTGGTTAGGTTTGCAAAGCCATCTAGCTAAAGAGAGAAATTTGTTCTTAACAGGAAGCTACAAAGGTAATAAGAATGGAAGCTTGAATTCCAAATAGCTGTTTTTAAAAAATCAAATGGTAATCATCTTTTCTAAATTTTTTTTTTCTGTTTGTGAAGGCTTACATATATGTACAAGGGGATTATCAGCAACGTGTAGGGAAGGGAAAGCTCAAGCTTCTAGCTACACACTCTCTACTCCTTCACAACCAGGCCAGGGCGGTGGCACTGGCAGCCACTGGTCCGTCACCCTGGAGCCCTTACGTTCCCTGAATGTGCTCCATGCTCTAAAGGTCAGTGTCATGAATGTCCTCTTCCTTTTCACACAGTCTCTGTTGGGGCTCTCCTACTTATAGGGTCTTGGGGACAGCAACAAATAGGAATAGAAAAGTGGGAACATTTTGAAGAACAGACTGAAAAAGTGTTCCTTGTGAACAGAAGTTGAGCTGAGGAGAGACCTGGTATCTTTTTCTACTAAACAACTATCGATTTTTAAAGACCGAGCTCAAATGATTGAAAGTGTGTTCATTTTTTTCTCTTTAATCCCCTAGATGTCCTGCAGGATGTTCATTTTCATCCATTTAACCAGTATCGATTGAGAACCCCTGACGTGCTGGGTGCCGGGTGCTGGGCAGGAGTGGTCCTCGTCCTTACAGAGCGTCAGCGGCTGACTGCTCTGGGCTGGGCATGGTGCCCTCACGGCATCACAGTGCTGAGGGGATTTTGCAGGTCAGATGATGAAGGTTCAGAGAGGGAGAGTGAACTGCTGGGAGAAAGTGGTGGTGTTCCTCCTGCAAGGTCATTTAAGGATTAATGCCATTCATTCAGCCAGTCTGACCTTTGTGAGAGAGTCTCTTCTTGCTTTCTCTTATCCTGCAATAAGTATTTTTCTCAAAGCCTTGTTGCTTGCCGTATTCTCTCTCTGCTATTTAGTTATTTATTATTGGTCTGTAGTTCCATGAGACTGGGGATTTTTTTTTTTTTTTTTGTATTTGAATACCTTTCTTTATTGTTTGGGATTCATTGAGGGTACAAAGAATTGGGTTACACTGATTGCAATTGTGAAGTAAAGTCCCTCTTATAATTATGTCCCGGCCCCAAGAGGCGTGCCATACACCACAACCCTCCGTCCCTCTCCCTCCTCCCCCCCTTCTCCTACCCCATACCATGTATTAGCTCAGATGAGCTGCCTTCGTATTAGAACTGAGTTCATTGGATTCTTGCTTCTCCATTCTAGTGATGCTTTACTAAGAAAATGTGTTCTACCTCCATCCAGGTTAATACAAAAGATGTAAAGTCTCATCTTTTTTTGATAGTATTCCAAGATATACACATACCACAGCTTATTAATCCATTCCTGGGTTGATAGGCACCTGAGTTGTTTGCACATTTTGGTGATTGTAAATTGAGCTGCGATACACAGTCTAGTGCAAATGTCCTTATAATAAAATGATTTTTTTTTCTTCTGGGTAGATGCCTAGTAATGGGATTGCAGGAGCAAATGGGAGGTCTAATTTGAGTTCTTTGCGGATTCTCCATACTTTCTTCCAAAAAGGTTGAATTAGTTTGCAGTCCTACCGGCAGTGTAAAAGTGTTCGGGGAGACTCTGATATGTCCCCAGAGTCTGTTATTGTGTCTGATTCTTGCAAGCACCAAAGACACGTCTCTTGAGCACGTGTGTCGGGTAGATGACTGAAGTCTTAGCCTGGTGCCCATGTAGAGAGGGAGTGTTCTGTTTTTCACCCTCCTCCGCTCCCTCAGTTGCTAGTGGAAATTTGGTGTGTAAATGGAATCATTAAAGTATGTAGCTTCCTTTTCTTATCCAAATTAACAGGAGCCCTCGAATTAAGTAGCTAAACAATGTGAACATGTAAATTACAAGGAACAAATGGGGATATTCAACAGCACGTTCACGCTTGCTCATGAGTGTGGCTCAGATGAATAAAGAAAGCAACAGTAAAATTTGTTTTTAAAAATTACTATTAAAAAAGCAACAGCCAATTTTGGCATGAGTGCTATAAAGTGGACATTTCCACATAGGACTTCTGGGAGAGTAAATGGAAACAATTTTTTAGAAGGAAAATTTCACTACATGTACTAAAATCCTTGAAAATGTTTTCACTCAATGGTTTAGTAAAATAAATAAACATACTATAAGGGAGTATGCTTCATCTATAAAAGGGATGCTTATGGATGCTTGTTTGTTATATTGGGAACTATTTTATAAGCAGAAGTTAATGTGGAAAGAAAGGAAATCCCAGTATACACTAAACAACATGGATACTCTGTGTAACATAGCTGCTTTGAAAACACTGGCATGAAATGCACCAGAATGTTATGACCAACAATGTTGCAGTCCCACGTGTGATTAATTAGTATTTTATGTATTTATTCGTTAAAGAAGTTAAATGTTAGGGAACGTTTTACGAAAAATAAAATCCTATATATGTGTTTAGAGCATTTGAATTTACAAGACATTTTCATCAAATTATTTTTTGTAGCCTCCGAACAGCCTTTGGAGGTGAGCATGGTAGGGATCTGCATCCCTGTTTTGCGGGTGAAGTTACGAAGAGCTCCCGGAGGTGGTGTGGCTTCCTCCACAGTCAGCTGGCGAGGTTGGGCTGAGAAGCTGGCCAATGCATTCTAATACAATGATGTATTGATACCAGAGGATTTGAGTTCAAGCTCAGGCTTTGGAGGATGCAATGAGCATTAGATCAAAGTCCCTAGCTTGCTGCCTGGCTCACGGTGAAGCTTCAACAAATGCTGACCCTTCTCTTTTCTAGACACTTATTATCAGGGCTGTGATCCCACCAAGCTTCGGAGTCAGCCCCTCCCCCCAGTGAGCTCCCTCTGCTGTTAACCTACGGAGATGCCTTGGGGACAAGGGACCGGGCGCCCTGGCTGGCTGGGAGGTGCCCTGCCCCTGCTGGCCTTTACTCACTCCATCCAGCCTCTCCTGCGGGCTCCAGGTGGGGAGAGAGGTCTTGGCGTTCGACGGAAGGGGAGTGTCCATCACACCCTTGAAATAGCGTGTATCTGTGCAAACAGAAAAACATCCAAGTTACACCTTATTTGGGTTCAGCACATTACAGTTGACAAAATGTCCTCATCACAATGAGGCATGAGGCAAATAACCCTATGCCCACTTCACGGATGAGGAGACCGAGGCCCAGGGGGAAGAAATTGCTCCTCCTGTTTTATGCAAGTAAATGGCCGAGTCTGGACTGGCACATCTTTTGTTTTCCTATCCACTTAAGAAATTCTACTAATCCTTTAGGATTTAGGTTATTCCACACCCTTTATTATTTATTTACTTATTATTTTTATTTTTTGAGGCAGGGTCCTCGTCACTCTCAGTAGAGTGCTGGCCGTGCCATCGTAATAGCTCACAGCAACCTCAAACTCTTGGGCGCCTGACACAACAACTGGCTGTTTTTAGAGATGGGGTCTTGCTCTGGGTCAGGCTGGTCTCGAACTCCTGAGCTCTGGCGATCCACCTGCCTCAGGCTATTGCACACCCTTTAAAGGTTTCCCAGGTCTCCGTTACCTGAACCCCTCTTCCGTCTCACCTTTCTCTACCATACACCTAACATATTCCACTTCGATCTGTCTGTTTCTGCCACTAGATTGTGGCCAACTGAGGGCATGTGATGCTTTGGCCTTTTGCCCCCCTCCCCACCACCCGATCAAGCTAATGTGATAATGGGCACAGAGTAAATACTCAGTAAATGGCTGTTGAGTGAATGAATGAAGGAATATCACCGTTACTTAGAAGAGGATTCTCTCCAAGAAAGTTTTATAGATTCATTTCAGTGGTCACACCCTCAGAAATTGTGAATCCGTCCTCTTTCTCCATACAGTGGTGCACTGTATCTCAAGTCCAGAGAACTTAGGACAGCTGCCCTGTGTGCCCAAGTTAGAAAGAGACCAAGGTGGGTGTGGAATCAGGTCTTCTTTACTCTTAACAAGCGTGTCCGGATGCTACGCACAGGGGGGCTACTCGCAAGATGAATCTACCCAGGTACAGTCTTTTCGTCCACTCTGCTTCCCCACCTGCAGACTAAATCCGTCTTGCCCACCACACCATGCTCATTTCTTATTCTCAGGACTCAGGAAAAGCGTCATCATGACAACAGTGAAAGGTACAGATCTGTGGCTCCAGGGCAGGTCCTCTGGTGAGACCTCAGCAGGCACCATTCACGTGATCTTCAACAGAGCTCTCTGGGCTAGGTTCTGTCATCATGAACCCCATTTTCAGGTACAGAAAGTGAGTTCTAGAAACTTTCTTAAGGTCGCACAGCTAGTAAGCCACCCAGGAAGAACTTTAACCTGGGGCTGTTCAGTTGAGGACCTGCCCCTTCGATTAGGATGCAGTTTCACGGCCCACCTGCGTCCCCAGACCCCTGCATGGTACCTGCATACTCAGACTCCTTTATTGGCTGGGCTGGTGAGATTTTTATCGACTGCCACGCCTCCACCATCTGCAAGTCCAGGTCTTCATAGTCATCGTCGCTGTGGCCTTTCCTTCCATCGAGGATTGCAGCAAATTTCCTTTCCTAAGTAGGAGGGAGCATTCAGATGAGTCGGAGGAAGGCACCATGTTGGCAAAGATAACAAGCTGCTGTGCTAGCCAGAGGAGTGATTAGGTTTCCTTAGCTGCTGCATAAAGAGTCTGGGGTCTGTGGTTTTTAATTCTTGTGCAACCAGAATTCTGAAGATGTTCACCGACTTTTCCATCTCTGATTATTGAATAAAATGCTAATCTAGGTACTGCTGTGAAAGGACAGTGCAGATAGAATTACTAATCAGCTGACTGTAAGAGAGGGAGATTGTCATAGATTTCCCCCAGTCTTGGGGGAAAAATATACAGTTAGGAAACTCACACGTCTTAATTTCAGTTACAGAAACAGCAGACAAGACTACATGGTGTTGGCACCAAGATAGACAGATAGTTTGCGGGCGTATAATTGACAGCCTAAAAATAAAGCCTCACATTGGGGGTCAGTTGACTTTTGAGAAGGGCACCAAGACAATCTAATGGGGTTAAGAATAGTCTTTTCAACAGATGGTCCCAGGACAGCTGTACCCCCATATGCTAAGTTGAATGCCTTCTTTCTAACATACATGAACTTTAACCCAAATGGGCCATGCGTCTAACAGTTAAAGCCATAAATCTCTTAGGAGAAAATATAGAAGTTATCTTGATTTCTTTCCTGAGGCAATGGTTCCTCAGATATGACACAAAAATATATAAAAAAAGAAAGAAATAGTCAGTTTGAACTTAATTAAAATAGGAAACTGTGTACTTCAAGATATACTGCAAAAAATGAAAAGGCAGCTACAGAATATTTGCTTATTATGTACCAGAGAAGAAGCTTGGATCAGATATCTACAAAATAGTTATAGCTCTACAACAAAAAGATAAGCAACGAAATTAAAAAATAAGAGATCTGATTAGATGTTTCCTCAAGGAAGATACACAAATCATTGATAAGCTCATGAAGAGATGCTGAGAATACTTAGCTGTTAAGAAAATGAAAATCAAAAGCATGATGAGACGCCACTCCTCCTCATTAGGATGGATGAAATAGAAGTGACAGAATAGTAAGTGCTGACAAGGATGAGGAGAATCGGTGGGAGTGTAACAGGTGCGGCCCTGTGGGAAACGCTCTGGCACTTGCTTAAAAGGATAAACACAGAATTACTGTAACCCAGCAATTCCTCATTCCCATAAAAATCCGTGTATGAATGTTCATAGCAGCATTATTGATAACAGCAAAAAGCGGAGAAAACCTAAATATTTATCAACTTCTGAACAGATAAATTAACTGTGGTATATCCTTACAATGAAATGCTATTCAGCAATAAAACATCATTAACTGCTGGTATTTGCTACAACACGGATGAGGCCTAATGATATTATGCTACATGAAAGGAGCCAGTCACATAAAAATGGAACGTTGTATGATTCTGTTTGTATTAACTGTCCAGAGTAGGAGGGTTTATGGATAGAAAGTTACATTAATGGCTGCTGACGGCTGGGGGAAGAGGGAATTTGCATTTTACTTTGGATTGATAGAAATGTATTGATGGCAGAGATGGTTACATGACTCTGAATATACTGAAAACCATTGACTTGTGGTCTTTAGATGGGTGAGTTGAATGGCATGAAGATTATATCTCCTAAGGCTGCCTTAAGCAGGAGAGGTGGTCACAGAGAGGAAGCAGAAGAGAAGGGAGAGAGATTGGGCAGGAAGGGAATGCGGAGGCTTTCCAAGAGCAGAAGGGTTTGACAACTGACAGCTAGCAAGATAAGCGGGCCTGGAACTGAACGGAGCCAGATACTACTAAACAAGCTGACTCAACCTTGGAGCAGGTTCTTCAGAGCCACCAGAAGAGATGCAGCCCTGCTACACCTGTGTGGCCCGGAACGGGGGAGCCAGCAGAGCCACGCAGCGCCTAGACCCTGGAGTGCCGCAAACTATGCAAAGATTAACAGTTACGCTGCTAATTTAGGGCTGAGCTGTCAGGGCAGCAAGAGAAAACTAGTGCAATTCTATGGATCATTAGCGTTAATGCCGGGGCCTTAGGAAGTGACACCAAAGGCCACAGACATGTGAATTTGGGGATTGAGCTTCCAGCACGTGAAATCTGGGGGTCGCATTCAAACCACAGCAGTGCAACGATGAACAGAGGGAGCCTGAGCTCAGACTACACGGCCGTGGCAGCACTTGAACTCTTTCTCTGGACTCCAGCTTGTTCTTTTAATCTTCAGTTGCTGGTCATCGATTTTGTCTTATTTGTGCCTGTGTCCCAGCTGTTTGCACATGGTAGATTCTCGGCATATGCTTGTGAACAAACAAGAAAGTGCGTAAAGTAATGGATTTTAACTAGCTTTAACTAGCTGAGTGTGACTGAAATTTTTTAGTTTATGCTGTACTTTGCCTTTTCATAGAGGTATCTTTATGGGGGGGCCACTTCAGACTTATTTACGAATTAAATGGCTGTACGTAATGCTAACCTGTAGATCGCTTACAGTGCCCAGGGCTGTGTAAACGCTGTGCACGTCATCCTTACGCTGTGCTTTTCCTTTGCATTATTCTTATTATTGTATTGTTATATCTTTCTCGGTTTTTTTTTTTTTTTAACATTTTGAAACTGAGGTTGGTTGCATCTGCAGATGCAAAACCCACTGATACAGACGTCCAGCTGTACTTACTATATGGAGGTCTGACAAATAAGTTCATGAACTTGTCCTAGAAAAAGTGCTGCGTCCCTCACTGCTGAATGTCAATGTGGTCGCCTGCAGGTGTCCCCGTTGGGAAGCTGGGCACTGAGGCCAGCACCTGGTCCTACCCTTCAAAGCAATTTTGGAACGCTGCTTCCGGAATGCCTGTCAAAGCTGTCATCGTATGGCGCCCAAAGACACATAACAACAGTGAAGGCCACTCAGCGGGACACCCCCACATGTCAACTTGAACACAGCTGTGAGACGCAGATATGCCAGGTTATGGGACCTTAGGAATTGTTTGTATAGGGCTGCCAAGTTAAGCACACCGCCGCAAGGGCGTGACCTTGATCGTCAGGCCTTGTAAACAACAGCTCCGAGAATCATTCCAGAAAAGGCGTTCCCAAGCTTTTTTGCAGCGGGGACTAGATGCTGACATCCGAGCACGGCTTCCCAAGGGGCGTACCTCGGAGAGGACTGTGTGATCCTCGACAATGAGTACGTGGCACTTCTAGGGTGGCTTTGTGAGCCTCGTCGTCAACCTCGCATGCAAGGCTCGGATCTTGCGTGAAGGGAGGAATCAGGCTAGTTCTCAAGGGCAGGTTTATCCAAGGCAAAGGGGCTCAGAGGCAGAGCAGCAATCTCCGAGCGGGAGGGGAGAGAAGGGCCGAGCCTGGTCACCCCAAGGAGAAAACGGCTAAGTCGCCAGGGACACAGCCGGAGTAGGACACGGCCCCACAGACGCTGTGCCCCCAGCGCCCAGGCATTCATCTGGTCCCAGGAGAGAGCAGGGCAGGGCGGGGACCTTCCTGGATGGGAAGCCAGGTGAGCCCGACCGCCTTGGAGTCGCTCCGTCCTGGATCTGGACTGTAGGTCCATTTTCTGACTGGGTGGAGGTCACTCGCCCCCTACTCAGACCCCAGGCTGTGACTGGTGGTGACCGAGTCCGCCTTATTTGATGAAAATGTCTGTAAGGGCCGCTCTGGCCCGGCGCACCCCAGAGCTGGGTGCGCGTAGGATCCCCGCTCTGGGCGGTGCGGGAGCGACCGGCGCAGCCAAGTACTGGGCAAAGGAGCTGCCCCGACGGGACAGGACGGGGCGCTTCACTGTCAACACCGCAAAGGGAGGGACGCCAGCTCCGAGCTGGGGACCCTGCCAGGGCACCGTGTACTTGTGACCCTGCGACCGTCAAGGCTCCCCAAGGAGAGGCCTCTTAGGGAACGTCTTGGACCAGCTCGAGCTGGGGGTGTGGAACTGAACCCGTCTTTCGGCCGCGTCCCCTTGCTGGACGTCCTGGGGGCGGGACAGCTGTCACCCGAGCGACTCATCTCAATACCCAGGCTTCCCCTCCAGGAATGAAGATGGATATTCGGGTGTATTGAGAGAGAGAAGGAGAGAGAGAGATGGATAGATAGATCTGTTTTAAATATAACGAGGTGCATCTTATCAATAAAATACATAAACATCTAAATGAAAGATGTCATTTATATATCCTATATCTGCTTATTATCTACTATCTGTCAATCTCAGGAGTTCTTTGTTTTTTTGCAATTTCTGGCAGGGGCTGGGTTTGAACTCACCACCTCCAGCATATTGGGCTGGCGCCCCTGCTCCTTTGAACCACAGGCCCTGCCCGGATCTCAAGAGTTCTTAACTGCAAGTTCAGTATTCTCTACGCACAAGCCTCCTACTTCGTAAAACCTGAGCCCACATGTGCCTGCCTGGTGTGTTTGCGTTTACGGGTAAGGGCCCATAGCTTTAGTTATCCTTAGAGATATTCAAGCAGCAAAAATACAGTGAGTTGATAGGCAATTTCTATCTGTCCATCTATTATTTATCTATCCACTAATTTTTAGATATTTAAAAATATTTATGTGTATATAAGTTTAACACTACAATTACTTGTGATATAAGGTAGTTAAGTTAATGTTATAGGGTTTAATCTTTTCCCTCTTATTATTAAAAATCCTTGTACATATTGTGACGGCTTCATGAAATGGATATAACTTAACATTCTCTTATTTCTGTTTTGTTGTATATCTAGCATGATTCTGATGTGCTACTATTTAAAATATAAAACACCAGTGAATCTGTTCAAACATTAGTACAAATTGTAGGTTAGTTTCTTACTTTAAATTCCCAATCATGGGATTAGTAGGCCCAAAGTCTGGGTATTCTGTACTGCTTAGTTAATAAGTTAACTAACTGCTCTCCAGAAAGTTTGCTTTCATTTACCGTTTGACTGTGGGTGTAAAGAAGTGCATTTCCCGTCACAGGCTGGCCAGCATGTGTTTGTGTTTTCACCCTATTTAACCTTCACAATGGGCATTTGAATTAATTTTTATCCCCATTTTATAGCTGAGGAATTAGAATACAGGTCATGCCCAAGGACTGAAATACTTACTTCCTTACCAGAGAAAATATGCCATTTGGAAATGCATTGTTTTCAAAATTTTTGCATTTTCAGTTTTTTAAATTCAGCAGGTGCCTTGAAAAGAGCCGCTTGCTCTGGAAGTATTAAAGAAGGACAGCCCAGGGAGGGCACTTACGTGGTCGGGAGGAGGCTGGCCGGACCTGCGGTCCCCACCTGCCAACAGAACAGAGCACCAGTTATTTCCATCGTGGCGCCTTCTCAGACACCCGGAAGAGGGACCCTTGGTTTTCTTCCAGATATTTTGTGCCCATTTCAATAACTTCTTTTGACTGTAATTTTGCAAAAAACTGAAGTGCATTTTTGTTTTTCTTTTTTTAAAATTTCAGATTAATATGAGGGTACAAACGATTAGGTTACAAGGTTTGGGTTTGTTAGGTAAAGTCCCTACTGTAGTTGCGTCCCCCATGCAGGTGCCATGTGCCCTTACATTGTGCCCATTAGGAAGGAGCACACCCTTCCTCTCCCTCCACCCTCCTCGTCCCCTGTTCTCTCCCCCAGCTTGAACTAAATTGAGTTTTTCTCTCGTGTGGGCATATTAGTTCATCTACTGGCTTCATCTTAGTATTGAGTCCATTGGATACTTGCGTTTCCATTCTCGTGATGCTTTTCTAAAGAGATGTTCTCCACCTCCATCCAGGTTAATATAAAAGATGTAAAGTCTCCTCCTTTTAATGGCTGAATAGCATTCCATGGTGTGCATGTACCACAGTTTGTTAATCCATTCATGGATTGATGGGCATTTAGGTTGTTTCCACATCTTTTTTTTTTTTTGAGACAGAGTCTCAAGCTGTCACCCTGGGTAGTGTACTGTGGCATCATAGCTCACAGCAGCCTCCAATTCAGGCTCAAGTGATCCTCTTGTCTCAGTTTTTTTCCATTTTTAGTAGAGATGGGGTCTTGCTTTTGCTCAGGATGGTCTCAAACTTGTGAGCTCAAGGTATCCACCCGCCTTGGCCTCTCAGAATGCTAGGATTACAGGCGTGAGCCACTGCGCCGGGCCTATTTCCACATCTTGGCCATTGTAAATTGAGCTGTGATAACCAATCTAGTGCAAATGTCCTTATGATAAAATGATTTTTTTTCTTTTCTTTTTCTTTTTGGTAGTGGGATTTCAGGATCAAATGGGAGGTCTAATCTGAGTTCTTTGAGGATTTTCCGTAGGAAGCACATTTTTCTTTATTTCCCATTCTACTCATTGCTCTTGCAAAAAGGAAAAGGAAGAAGGGCAATCAATCCACACCAAACAATGGCTGTGGAGGCAAGAAGGCCCCTTTTCTACAGCAGGTTGCATTGTCCCTGAGAGAGAGAGGTCCTGTGGAACCCGGCTCCTCAGAGACTCCTTCAGTCACGTGTCAGCGGCACTCAGCCAACCCTGAGGGTTATTTTTCTCCATCCCCCTATGTGGCTCAGCGTGCTGTACATAATCTGTCCACATGTCCGTCTCCCCGAGCAGACTGAAGGTGTTGTGAGGGCAGAGGTTACTCTACTCACTTGTCTGCACCCAGCTGCACGCACAAGGCCCGATGTTAGGTCATTGGGCTCTTGCTGGGTGCATGTTAATGAATATTGTTTGGTTGAGCTTCCTCAGCTCTCAGCCCCCTATTTGGATTTGTTTTACCAAAGATCTCCTGAGTTTATTCAGCCCACTTGATTTTCTATGTTTCAAATTTTATTTCCTGAATATAGGCAAAGCCACCAAAGAACAACTCATGTGCCCTACAGATGTTTTGATTCCTCGTAGACTTAATTTTTGTAAATCATATAGTAGTTTTGTGCTATTAGTCTGCATTGAGGAGCATTAAAAGCAGAATTTTTTTCTTAAAAATCCCATTCTCTTTATTAGCACATATGTGAGAAGTTTCTTACAGGTCTTAGGACTAGAAGCTGCATGCTTCTTAGCAACGAATTGGCTTTGAGTAAAGGAAAACATCGTTTTGGTAAGAAATTATATTTTCCTTCTTCCTTTGCCTACTGACGATGTCAGGACAAACTTCTGAGCTGTGTCCAGGTAGCACAGAGGATCATGGCATGATAAGCTTCCCCGTGTCTTGCTCTGGTTTTATTATTTTCTTAAACTTTTGATCTGAATCTCCTTACCATATCGAAATATAAAATAAATGACTGTTAATTATGTCAGTTTGTTTAAGTCTTTTGTAAGGTGTAACGTGCAAATTAATGAAAATCTGGCTCCATTGAAACACAGTTCTCTGGAATTTGCTGGGACCAGTGCACCTGCCTGCAGCTCCAGCCCATCCGGGTGGGAGGACAGCGCTCAGAGGCACTGATGATGCCTTCTGACCCAGCACAATTACATCCCCACTGAGTTCCCTGGCAGAGAAACCAGTGCATTCCCAGGCCTGTAGAGTGGTAATTTGCACTCTCTCATGCGTTGAGTAACATTAATAAGGTCGCCCATTAAAGACCAGCTGGCCCGGAAGGAACAAACGAGCTCAGAATTATTGGGGATCTTCCCTGGGCTCTTGCCATCCAGGGAAACAACTCCTGTGTAATTCAGGGCTCAATATAATCTCACGAGGAAATTGGCCTCATTGAATGTGGTTGTTACACCCCAAACCTCATGGAGAGCCGTGGAGTTTCAAAGGCCAATGTTCCCACCTCTCTGGGACCCCCAGATACACCTCCGCCCACCCCCCCCAGATTCTGTGTGCATCCTCCCCCACCTCCCTGGGGCTCAGGGCCCTTCCCTCCCTGCCACCTCCTGCCACATTACTCTCCCTGAACTGCGCCTTCTGTCTCGCTCCCCGTGACACTTAGACACACACAAGCAGCGTCCCCTCCTCTGTGTGTGACGGTCACTCCAGGGAGGGAAATGTCCCTTCTTTCCCTCTCCCAGGGTCTGTGAAGGGTCCTTTCGGGGCACAGTTCTAAGACCGTTCATCAGTTCCTGCCCCCACTGCCCACGCTGCCCACAATGTCGTGACACACAGTCCAGTTCCCTCATGTGGCCCTCAGGCCCAGCAGACTGCTCCTGCCCTGCTCTGAGGTCCCCCCGCCCCGTTCCCCTGTGCCCTCCACAGCTAATCTCACCTGGCCTCACTCTCCACCTGCCCGGGCCATGGCTGGTCACCCCGGCCTCCTGTCACCCTGGCCTGGTCACCCCGGCCTCCTGTCACCCCGGTCATGGCTGGTCACCTCGGCCTCCTGTCACCCCGGTCATGGCTGGTCACCCCAGCATCCTGTCACCCTGGCCTCCTGTCTCCCCGGTCATGGCTGGTCACCCCAGCCTCCTGTCACCCTGGCCATGGCTGGTTACCCTGGCCATGGCTGGTCACCTGGCCTCCCTTTAGCGAGAGTCCCGTTAGTTCAGTTTGCTCAGAACTCCTAGTGACTTCCCGTCCATGGGAAGCCCACCCATTGGCTGTGAACCCCACTTCTTCTCGTTGAGTTCTGGGTGAGCCCAACCCCTCTCTGCTGTGAACACTCACTGCGTGACTCCTGGACCTGCCGCCATGGTCCTGAACAGTCTCCCTCACTGCAGATGAGCAGAAGCATTGCAGAAGTTTTTTTCACCTCTTTCTCACCTCACCTCCGGTTTCCACCCACGTTGGCCTGGTCTCAAGACTCTGTAGTACCCAGGGACTCAGCGTACAATGTCCCTCTGTCCAGAGCGTTCTTTACCTAGCTGTACCCTGGCCTGGATCCTTTTCCACCATCAACCTGTTTCTAAAGTGTCATCTCCCCTGCGGGGTGGGTAGTACCTTCCCTGACCACCAGTCTCAGGCAAAAGTGCACAAGCACTTCCAGCCCCATCCCTGCTACCCCAGCGCGTGGCGTGGGGGTCAGGACGCCGCACTGCTGTGCTCACCAAGCTGCTTCCCTGTCCTCCAGTGCCAGACTGGCGAACCCCCTCCTGGCTTCCTCTGCTCTGGTCCCAGGACACAGCGGGTACGAGGGACTACACCCTCCATACCCATGTCCTTGCCTTGGTGGCTGGGCAGTGACAGAGGACCCCAGGGCCCTTGGGGATCATGGAAGCCATTAGGCAAAAGGACAGTGAATCCAAACGAGAGTTTGGAACAAGACCTCTTCAGCCCACAGGGACTGCAGTGTGAGTAAGAAATCAACCTTCATCTTGTCCCACCACTAACATTTGTAGCTTACTCAGCGTAGACATTAGTCTTCTCTGAACAATACAGTTTTTTACTTTTGTCATATTATCTGGGAACAAAACCAACTGATAAATTATCTGGTTACAGAGGTGGCACCTGCCTCCCCCCAGGCAGTGGCAGGACTTCAGGCTCTTGACTGCTCCTGTGACCCACAGTAGCACGTGGCCAGTGGCAAGTGCACAGCAGGTGAAGAGCTGCTGACAGGACAGCCTGGGGCATACCAGGCAGGCAGGACTGGGAATAGCCACTGTCAGGTCAGCCTGTGGCACACCGGGCAGGCAGGACTGGAAACAGCCTTTGTCAGGACAGCCCGCGGCTCACCGGGCAGGCAAGACTGGGAAGTGGCAGCAGAGCCTCCGAAGCTGCCTCCTCTGCCAAGGGAGCTCAAGCCCACCGACGTAACCCACCCCAACTCTCCCAGGTCTCTGCGTCTTCCTGGAACTGGAAGATGGATGAGCTTCTTAGAGCCATTTGCTGTAAAGAAAAAGGGAGTTGCTGGGTGGCTTTTCACATCAGCGTCCTGGGAGAGTTATGGTCAGGACAAGTCGCCCTGTGGAGGGCTGTTCACCCATAGGCACCAAACAGCTCCAGGGAACAACTGCCTTCCATGCGCTGCTGAAGGAAACATCTTCTTACAAAAAAAACAACGTCCCATTGAAAATCGTTTTTAAGAGGGACGTGAAGATGAACATGTGCGGTGTGAGGCCCAGATGCGATTACTCCAGCCCACGGCCAGCAGCAGGGGCAGCTCTTGTGCCTGCAGAGGCATGAGGACGAGCCACACGGTGGACCCGTCAAATTGAGGTCCCCGACCACTTGATCAGACTCACCTCAAGAGCTGAAGAAAAGAGACAAAGCAAAACCTGGGCCCTGGTGCAAAACAGCTCAGTCAGTCTGCTTTTCACCGCAGCTCCTTATTCACCACCAAATGTTAGAGCCACAGGCCTAGAAGCCCCCAGTGAAAGAAAGGCCATCGAGGTGGAGAGACTCTCGGTGTATTTACACTTGGAAACACTTGTGTGAGCTCAAGTCTCTGGAGATGTGAGGCTGAGGCTTATTTACTACTAGGTCTGACAATTAAGTTCATGAACTCTTCCTAGAAAAGGTGCTACATAGCTTACCGCTGAATATCACTACGGTCACCTTCAAAGCACTCCCCTTGGGAAGCCGTGCACTGATGTCAGTGCCTAGTTCACCCTTCAAAGCAATTTGGGAACTTTCTTTCTGGAATGGTCATCAGAGCTGTTGTCATATTACCTGTGATGTCCTGAATGTCATCAGAATGTCTTCCTTTTTATATTTCTTTTATCTTAAGGTAAAGAAAAAACTCAGTGGGGCCAGATCATGTGAGTAGGGACGGTGTTCCAATACATTTATTTGTTTATGGGCTAAAAACTTCCTAGAAAGTGCTGTGTGAGCTGGTGCATTGTTGTGATATAAGAGCTATGAGTTGTTGGCTAAGATTTTCATTTAGGATTTTTCTGTTTCTCTATCAATACTTACTTGGTCTGCTGTGCTTCTCCCAGTTAGCTGATGATTCTGATGCACAATTCGGTAAATTTTGCGATGTTTTCATCAGTTCTGTTTATTACTGTTCAACCCGACTTCTCTTTATCAGTGACACTTTCTCTCTCCTCGGAAAAACATTTAATCCATTTGTCCATTGTGGTTTTCTTCATGACAATATCCCCATAAACTTGGGCTAACATGTCCTTGATTTCACTTATGTTTTACCAAGTTTCTTTTTGAGACAGAGTCTCACTTTGTCACTCTGGGTAGAGTGCTATGGCGTCACAGCTCACAGCAATCTCAAACTCTTGGGCTCAAGCAATCCTTTGCCTCACTCTCCTGAGTAGCTGGGACTACAGGTGCCTGCCATGATGCTGGCTAGTTTTTCTATTTTTAGTAGAGAGAGGGTCTCACTCTTGCTCATGCTGGTCTCAAACTCCTGAGCTCAAGGGATCCTTCTGCCTTGGCCTCCCACAATGCTGGGATTACAGGCGGGAGCCATTGTGCCCTTCTGACTCTTGTCAAGTTTAACAAGAAATTTATGAATGTTTTGTTTGTTGCTCTATTTCAAGCTCTGACATTCTCCGGATGGCACAGAAAAACATACAACAATGATAATGAAGGCTACTCACACAGCAGGGAGCAGCTGATACACCAAGGTTGTGGGCCTCACTGAGCTGTTTGTATAGTGCTGCCAACTTAAATGCACGGTGGCAACTTCACAGACTTAATTGTCAGGCCTTGGTGCCTTTCCAGGGACAGAGTGACTGGCTGAGCCCCCAAGTGCTGTTGCGATAGGTTGTTCACCTTCACAGGACATCACAGGTGGAAGAGTCCCCAGTGGAACCCCTGGCAAGGACATATTTATCTAATGTGAGAAGAGAAGCAAACTCTGGAAGCCTGCAGAGTCAGAGTCTTAGAACTTTCAGTTTCTCTGGGAAGTGACAGATTTCTTAGACATTCCTACACCAGACTGATTCCTCTTGCAAAGTCAGCTTCTGTTTTCATTTGAGTCACCAGAAAAGGCTTGAGGGAGGGCAGTAAAGGCTTGAGTTGGCTGCAATGCTAGGAGCTGCTGCTGGGCTGACCTATAAAAGGTGGTGAAAATCGCAGGGTCACCAGGTGCTCCTGGCAGAGACAGGTGCGTGTCCTGTGCACCGGTGTCCCTGTCCTGCTTCACTGGGCATGTGGCCTACCAGGTCTTCCTTGCAGCCCAAGGTTTGGTCAATGGAGTCTCGGTGGGAAATCCACTCACAATTTCCAGGATGCTTTCTTGAGTCATGCTCTTTTTGTTTCTTCTTTTCTCTTCTTTCTCTCTCCTGCCTCCTGCAGCACAGATGTCGCTATTTTAGGATTGAGGCCAAAATGAGGAGGGGAGCAACAAGACAGGAAGACGGGGTCTCCCAAGGCATCTGGGAGCAGAGCTGCCGAGGAGCCTGGGACTGCTTGCCTCGGGACATGACTCACAGAAGGAAAAAAAGGAAACATCTATGATTTTTAAGCCTCATGGACTTTAAAAAAGTATCTTTTAGCCTTTGATGTTTCAGCTCTGGGTGGGGCTTGCCTCGGAGCTCCCCAGTAACGTGGCTGTGCTGCTGACCAAAGGTGTGAAGAAGATGGCAGCTCTCAGGGCGGGAAGGCCCAGGTTAAACCCTGGGCCACCTGTTCAGGGTGTGACCTTAGCTAATCTCCCTCACTTACAAACCTTGATTAACTAATGCTAACTTGTAGAATGGAATAATATTACCTGCTGTCTAGTTGCTATTGAGAAGTGTTGGTCAACGGGATCAAGGTGAAAACCCAGTCACGACATCCAGATGATAACTCCCGGCTCGGTGCCCATTGACAAGATGCCATGTACTATGTTTGCCGTTTCAAGGTCACCTCCATGAGCAATCTTTCTCACTCAGTTGAGGTTTTAGCACAGCTTGCAAATCTGCACCAGGCACTTGCTTGTTATTTAGTGCTGATTTTTAAGCAAAACGTGTGGCTTTTTCAGCACTTGACTCTGTCAACATCTACCTGCTCATTCTTCACCACTGTTCTTCAAGTGGGGTCTCCTCCAGCTGTGAGGCACAAGGACTCTGTGGCCCCCTTATCTGGGGTGACCCCTCTTGAGAAGAAGAAACACCTGAGGCCAAAACTGTTGGGCACACCAACACCAACAAGGGCACCATGATGGATCTGAGTTCTCCAGTCCCTTCTCCCCGGGCTCTCGCACGTCCCTTGAACTCAGTCCGCCTCAACGACATAGAGAGTGTAACAGACTCAGCACCACGCTGCTAAGTAGCAAGTTTGCAACACGCCCGAGCACACTCGAGTACGTCGCTTCCTTCCCTTTTTCTTCTTCCTTAGGCCCTGGGATTCACCCGTCGCTTCCTTCCCTTTTCCTTCCTCCTCAGGCCCTGGGATTCAGTGGAGTCACAAGAGACTGATTCACACTCCGGGCTCCAGACTTAACACTGCAGGAGCTCGCCTCTGCATTGCAATGGCTTTCTCAGTTTTTATCTTTTAGGAACTAGAAGTTATTTGGGGACAGAGGGCGTCAAGATGACTTCATCCCAGTGTGATGACAGTCCACACCCTTTCCCCAGCCTGTTCCAAACTTGCAAACATCTTCACTTTGGCATCAATCCACGTCTGTGGGAAAAGGCAGGGATAGAATCCCTTATGTTCCTATTCACTATTCTGAGTGAAGGATTATGATGTTCAAAGATCTTGGGTTAGATGCCTCATACTTGGGGAGAAGAAAGGGAAGAGGAAGGAAAATAAGGAGGGACAGAGGGAGAAGTAGAAATAGAGATAGATGTAAATACAGAAAAATATTTATATGCACACAGTAGGTGCCTCATATGAAGTTTCAGTCCATGGCAGACCAAATAATGGTGGTGGTCCCATGAGATTATAATGGAGATGAAAAATCCCACTTGCCCAGTGATGTCATGGCTGTTGTAAGGTTGAGGTGTGACACGCTGCTCACTTGTTTGTGGGGAGAAGGTAGATGAAACTGCATTGCCAGTCATATAAGAGAATGGCACTTATCAAAAAGTCCCCAAACAGTAGACACTGGCATGGATGTGGAGAGAAAGGAACACTTGTACGCTGCTGCTGGGGCTGAAAACTAGTACAAACTTTGTGGAAAACACTGTGGAGAGTCCTCAGAGAACTAAAAGTAGATCTACCCTTTGCTCCAGCAATCCCACTACTGGGTATTTACTCAAAGGAAAAAAAGTCATTTGATCAAAAAGACACTTGCATTTGAACGTTTACAGGAGCACAATTCATAATTGCAAAGATGTGGAATCTACCCAAGTGCCCACCAATACATGAGTGGATTATATATACACCACGGTCTACATATACCACGGAGTACTACTGGGCCATAAAACAAAAATGATGAACTCATACCTTTTGTAACAGTCTGGATGGAACAGGAGACCATTCTTCTAAGTGAAGTGTCACAACAATGGAAAAACGTACTTACACTTTTTAAAAGTAATCACACGGACTGACTATTGAATTGGAAGTAGTTGGTCACCACTCATGTGCTCATGTGGTAATAAAACTTAGCGAGAACCAAGCTGTTAGGAGGGTGGAGGAGGGAGCAGGGAAATTCACCCCCGCTGTGCACAATGGGCCTATCTCCGTGAGGGGCACACTTATAACTTTCACTCCAACTGCACAAAAGCGATTCACGTAACCAAACATTTTTACACCCATAACATTCTGAAATAAAAAACAAATAAAAGTAGGCAAAGAATGAATAGAAAGATAGGACAAGATTTGAGGAAAATATTGGAGTTAGTATAATATAGTAATTAGGAGCTTTAGCCTTTGAGTCAGAATTTGGTTTGATTACTTGCTTTACCAATTAGTAAATATGTGACTTTTGACAGAGAGCCCAATTTCCTAAATCTCAGTTTTTTCATCTATAAAATGAATATCATAGTTGCTTTTCTAATGGGGAGGATTTAATGAGACAATTCATGGAAAATTCCTGCAGGCTACTATGTACAAAACAATTGTTGAGTCAATGTTGCCATCATTACATAGAAAGTGTAGCATGGACGGTCATCTACAGTCATGGTACCCGATGACAATTGGCGATGTCACTGGTTTATGGACTTAATTGTGCTATACTTTCTATCTTCTTCTTTGGTATACTCCTTCAACTTACGTAAAAAATAAGTTAGCTGTATGATAGTCTCATGCTGTCCTTCAAGAGGTGTCCAGAAGATAGCACTGCTCCCCCGGGAGATGGCAGCTCTGAGCGTCATCATCCCTGAGACCTTCCCGTGGGACAAGACCTGGAGGTGGGGGCAGTGGTACTGATCATACTGATCCCGAGGAAGGTTAGGCTAACGTGTGTGATTGCATCTTAGTTTTTAACAATAACAAAAATTAAAAAGTTAAAAAGGGAGAACATACAAGAAATATTTAAAAACAAATGGAATGAGAATATAAAGAAAATAGTGTGCATGGCCAGACGGTATGTTTGTGTTTCAAGCTGTGTTATTGCAAAAGAGTCACAAAGTCAAAAAAGGTTAAAGAGTTTATAAAGTAAAAAGTAGTTACAGTAGGCTAAGGTTAATTTATTATGGGGAAAAAGAAAAAAAAATATATATTTTGGCTGGGGGCCGGGTTTGAACCCTCCACCTCTGGTATATGGGGCCAGCACCCTACTCCTTTGAGCCGCATGCACCACCCAAGAAAATATATTTTAATAAACTTAGCATAATGCAGATGCACAGTGGGGTCCCCAGCCTTCGTATTTACTCACCATCCACTGACTCACCCAGAGCAGCTTCCCGTATGGCAAGCAGCTCTACTGTCTACTCTTAATCTTTTGTACTGTGTTTTTACTGTACTTTTTCTGTGTCTAGACGCCCAAATACTCACCACTGTATTATAGTTGCCTACACTATCCAGTTCAGTCACATGCTGTACAGTTTTGTGGCTCAGGAGTGCGAGGCTAGACCATGCAGCCTACATATGTAGCAGGCTAGACTGTCGGGGTTTTTGTCAGCACGCTACGATGCTCGCACAAAGGACTCGCCTAATGACACATTTCCCAGGATCTGTCCTTGTCATTAAGTCACGGTGTACAGATATACACAGGGGACAGAGAGTGACTCAGTCTCTCTGGGCATTTCAGTTTCTTCACTGAGCAATGTCTTGATTGTTAGGCGCTAATATTTTTAAGTCCCATAAAAGTGAAAAAAAGACAGGAGGTGGATGGGAGAATTGTTCAACACCCCTTTTGCATAAGGAAGGGTTTCCTAAGGAATGCCACAAAGTTCTCTTGAAATAAATGATACTAATAAGCTCTATGATTAAAAAAAAAAATTCAAGCCACAAATAGTCAGAACTCACAGAAATAGCTACACAGGAAACATTTAATGGGAGTTTGAAGAGCAGGCTAATGTCTCACTAGGTGGCCCTGGAAATTCACTTCCCTGCTCTAGTTCTTAACTTCCTCATTGGAAAAGGACAGCATTACAGACTCAGAGGCTGTGTCTCCAGGACCTTTCATTTTTATTTTCTTCTTAAAAAAAAAAAAATCAGTGCCTAAAGCTGGTTATGCGAACCTGCCGCAAAGTGGACGAATGAATGAATGTGTGGGTGAGTGAATGAATGAATGAGTGCCGTGCCTGGGTGCGCCGCAGAGATTCAGGAGGGATGGACACTCTGGTCCTTTCTGCCTCCCTCTCTCCCTCCCAGCCTAGGCCGATCCAAAGAGCGGCCTGGAGCCTCCTGAACCGGGAGTCGGCTTCAACGGAGCGGCTTCTCGGCTTCTCGGCTTCCCGGGTTCTCGGCCCCGCTCGGCGGCCGCAGCGCGCCCGGGGCGGCTTCCGAACCTGCATTTCTGGTGTGATTCTCATACACTGAGTCCTGAAGACGGGGCTTCTTCCTTGGCTTTATCAGTCCTGGGATGATTTGAAATCATGGTTTGCTTTTATAGGAACGGGGCAAACACTTCGTCCCAGCAATTCAACTGTCAATTTTTATCTGTCTCGGTCCCCCAAGATCCCCCCCTTCCGGGCGGAGCCGGCGGACCCCGCCTCTGCCGGGCACGGCGGGCGCGGCACCCGGAGGCGCCGGCAGGGGGCGCCAGAGACACGCAGTTCTGTGCGCCGCCTCCCGCGGCCCAAACCCTCGCTCACTTTCCTTTTATTTTTATTCATTTTTTGATTTTTTAATTTTTTAAATGAAATCATAACTGTGTACATTAATGCATCTATGGGGTACAATGTGCCAATTTGATATACAGTGTGGGAGGGAGGGTATTTGGTGGAGACTTCACTTTCCTCTTAAAGGAGAAAAAAAATCAACCTTCAAGACTGCTTTCCAAAAAAAAAAAAAATATATATATATATATATATATATGTATATATTTGGACAAAATGAAATTTCTTGTCTATTTATTTGAATCAGTCAATATCCATTTTTATTAGGGTTTTTTAATTTTTATTAAATCATAATTGTGTACATTGGGGCAATCATGGGGCACAATGTGCTGACTTCATATACAATCTGAAATATTTTCATTGAACTATTTAACATAGCCTTCATGGCCTTTTAATCACTATATGAAGACATTTATATTCTGCATTTAG
>CAUYRH010171122.1:0-37499 GCA_963574655.1 Perodicticus potto | reverse complement strand
TGTAGGCAGATCTGAAACAACGAGCCTGTTTTAGAGGAACATTGTCACAGCGGATAGTTCTGGAGGCTTAACAAAACTAACCCTGCTGTCCTTTTCGTTTTTAATTAATATTTTTGTTTTAATTAATAGCAGAATATTTTATGGGTTTGGAAAATTGCATGAAAAGCTAGCCCCCTCAGACGTTCTGCAGTGTTGAACTTTATCCTACAAAAGTAACCATAAAAAACTACAGGGGTATCTGAGCAGGCACCAGGGCTATCATCAGCATGGATCTAACATTTCAAAACAGTGACTAGTTGAATCCCTTGTAACATAGTAGTTGTCTGCTCTTTGTCCATGTGTTGAGGACTTCAAAGTTCCTTCTCTTGTGATTCCTAGGACTTTCCTCAAGAGCCTAGCCAGATCTCTGGGGGAGTAGGGAGGCCACGTCCTCACAGGCAGACCCAGATTTCCACCTACTGCTTATTGAAATGCAGGGTCACCTACTTACTGCATTCTACATTGTTATATTACATGGTATAACGAGACAATGTCAAAAGTAAACGTGATGACAATACGTATTAACATTCTCGTAGGTATGGTTATAGAAGCTGAGGCCTCGTATCTGCATTTGTCATTAGCTATTATCATCTAGCATTTCCGTGTATCCTTGCAGAAATAAAACCGCATATAAATAAAAAAAAAAGAATAGGATTGATTTAGAATTAGATTAAAATTAGAATTAGAAATAGAATAGTTTTAAACCTGGAATAGGATATGAACTGGAATAGAATTGAATACAATGGAATTAAACAGAGTAGAATGTAACAGAGTAGAACTGAATAGAATGGAACAGAAGAGAATGAAATGGAATGAAATCAAATGGAATGGAAAGGAGGCCAGGTGCAGTGGCTCATGCCTCTGGGAGGCCCAGGCAGAAGAAGAGCTTGAGAGTTCAGGCAGAAGAAGAGCTTGAGAGTTCAGGAGTTCACGACTAGCCTGAGCAAGAGCAAGACCCCCGTCTCCACTAAAAACAGAAAGTAGTCCCAGCTACTGGGGAGGCTGAGGCAGATCACTTGAACCCACGAGTTTGAGGTTGCTGTAAGCTAGACTGATGCCACGGCACTCTAGCCTGAGGCAAGAGTGAAACTGTCTTAAAAAAAAAAAGACAGATTAACATGAAATGGAATAGAATTAGAATAAGAACCAGGATTAGAATAGGAAAATGACTAGAAAAGGAACTACAACTAAAATAGGAATAAAGGGCAGCACCTGTGACTCAGTGAGAAGGGCGCCAGACCCATTAACAAGGGTGGGGGGTTCAAACCCGGCTCTGACCAAACTGCAGCAAGAAAATAGCTGGGCATTGTGGTGGGCGCCTGTAGTCCCAGCTACTCGGGAGGCTGAAGCAGGAGAATCACCTAAGCCCAGGAACTGGAAGTTACTGTGAGCTGTGTGATGCCACAGCATTCTACCAAGGACAATAAAGTGAGACTCTGTCTCTATAAAAAAAAAATAATAATAATAAAAGAAAATAGGAATAAAATTAGAGTACAACAAGAAGAGGATTAGAATGAGAATTAGCATGGGAACAGAATTAGAATAGGATGGGAAAAGAATTAGAGTAAAATTAAAAGAGGAAGAGAATTGGAATTGGAATAGAATGGAATAGAATTAGAAAGAATGCAGTTAGAATAGGACTTCAACTGGAACAGGATTAGAGTAAGAATAGGACTAGAATTAGAATAGAAATAGAATTAAATTGAATATAACTAGGATTTGAATATGAAAAAGGATTAAAATAGGAATAGAAAATAGAATTAGAATAGGAAAATAATTAGCATGGAAAGAATAGAATTAGAATCAAAAGAGGAACAGAATTAGAAAAGTTACAATTGAATGAGAATAGGACTACAACTGGAATAGGATCGGAATTAGAATAGCATCAGATTTAGAATAGGAATAGAATTAAATTGAATGAATTAGCCTATAATTAGAATAAGAATAGAAATGAATTAGAATGAGAATTAGAATTGAATAACAATGGAATTGGAATTAGAATTAGAACAGAATTGGAATGAGATTAAATGTAATAAAATACAGTGGGATGGAATGGAACAGAATTAGAATAGGAATAGAATTGATAATAATTAAAATAAGAATAGAATTAGAAATAGAATAGGAATAGTACTAGAATGGAATTAGAACTAGAAGAGATTAGAATTTGGATAAGAATAGAACTGTCATAGGATAGAATTAGAATAGAAAGAGGATTCAGGCTCAGCCCCTGTAGCTCATGGTTAGGGCGCCAGCCACATAAACTGGGGCTGGCGAGTTCGAACCTGGCCCAGGCTGGCCAACAACAACAACAAAAAATAGCTAGGCATTGTGTCAGGTGCCTGTAGTCCCAGCTACTTGGGAGGCTGAGGCAAGAGAATTGCTTAAGCCCAAGAGTTTGAGGTTGTTGTGAGCTGTGATGCCATGGCACTCTACCAAGGGCGACATAGTAAGACTCTGTCTCAAATAATAATAATAAAATAAATAGGATTCAAATAGAATTACAATAGAAACAGAATAAGAACAAAACAAAACGGATCAGAATAGCTCAGAACACAATAGAATAGAATATGAGAATTTATCAAAATAGATGAGAAAATCAGAACAGAATATCAGAATTGAACAGGATAGATCAGAATACAATACATCAAAGAAGAATCAGAGTTGGGCACGGTGGCTCAGGCCTATAATTCCAGAACTCTGGAAGGCTAAATCAGATAGATCACCTGAGCTCAGGAGTTCAAGACCAGCCTGAGCAAAAGTGAGACCCCCATCTCTAAAAATGGCCAGGTGTTGTGGCGGGTGCCCGTAGTCCCAACTACTTGGGAGGCTGAGGCGAGAGAATCACTTGAGAGTCTGAGGTTGCTATGAGCTATGACGCCACAGCACTCTGCCAGGGGTGACAAAAGTGAGATTATCTCATAAAAAAAAAAAAAAAAAAAGAAAGAAAACAAAGAAAGAAAAAATAATTAGATCCAAATAGAATTTATACCCTATTCTGTTCTATTTTTTTCTGGAGTAGGAATCACTTCAGCAGGCTTTTTGGAGGAAGTCATACTAACAAGAAAAATCTTAGGATCATTCTTTCATCCTAAAACTCACTAACAGCTCGCTATCACCCAAAGAAGCAAGTCTGGCTCCACATACAACACATACAATTTTATCATCTCCCATCACTCTTAAGGGGCATCTGACCCTCCAAAACACCTCCCCCACATGATAATTTTGTCTAATAGGCAAAAGCATGATAATAGACTTTCTCTTCCCTTTAAGTACTGGTGTCCAGTTTCCTTTGCCTAGAAAACCTTTCCTTCCCTCTTGATCTGAAAAACTTTATTGCAGGCTGGGCATGGTGGCTCATATCAATAATCCTAGCATTCTAGGAGGTCAAGGCAGAAGGACCTCTTGAGCTCAAGAGTTCAAAACCAGCGTGAGCAAGAGTGAGAACCAAGTCTATATTAAAAATAGAAAAATTAGGCTCAGTGCCTGTGGTTCAAGAGGCTAAGTCACCAACCACATACACCTGAGCTGGTGGGTTCGAATCCAGCCTGGGCCTGCCAAACAACAATGAGGGCTGCAACAAAAAAATAGCCTAGCGTTGTGGTGGGTGCCTGTAGTCCCAGCTACTTGGGAGGCGGAGGCAGGAGAATTGCTTAAGCCCAGGAGTTGGGGGTTGCTGTGAGCGTGATGCCACAGCACTCTACCCAGGGCAACCAGCTTGAGGCTCTGTCTCATAAATAAATAAATAAATAAATAAATAAATAAATAAATAAAATAGAAAAATTAGCTAGGCATTGTGGCAGGTGCCTGGAATCTCAGCTGTTCAGCAGGAAGATCACTTGAACCCAGGAGGTTTCTGTGAGCTAGGCTGACACCAGGGTGCTCTAGTGTGGACAACAGAGTGAAACTGTGTCTCTTTAAAAAAACAACAAAAACTTTATTGCAGCCCTTTTCAATACCTTCTAAAGTAAGGATATGAGATGAAAAAAGATAAGACGTGAGGACCAGGCGTGGTAGCTCACGTCTGTAATCCTAGCACTCTGGGAGGCTTAAGTGGTTGGACTGACTGAGCTCATAAGTTTGAGACCAGCCTGAGCAAAAGCAAGACCCTATCTCTATTAAATACAGAAAAACTGAAGCAAGAAGATCTCTCGAGGCCAGGAATTGGAGGTTGCTGTGAGCTAGGGTGCCACAGCACTCTACCGAGGATGACAAAGTGCGACTATGTCTCAAAAAAAAAAAAAAAAGAAAAGAAAAAGAAAAGAAAAATAAAAAAGATAAGATGTAAATTTTGTACATAATACAAACTACCTACCTTGCCTGCAAACCCTGTGCAGGTACCACTCCTCCAATGCTCACAAGGCATCCTGCAGTCCATCATTCCCAGCAGGACTGGGCATGATGGCAAAGCAAAGCCAGGGCCCGGGAGTCTTCATCTCCAGATCCACACTCCTTCTTTACATTGGCATATTTATTTCAAAATATGGATTCCCAGGCCCCCTCCTCAGGAATTATGATCCAGTTGGCTTCACATGGAACCTGGGATCTATATTTTCAAAAACTATCCCAACAAATCCGTTAAGTGGTCAGGTATGAGACCCATACCTGCTATATTATAGCAGCTCTGCCCTTTAGCCTTGCCATTCCTCCATCAAGGACAGGGTATCATTGCACTGCCAGGGTCCTGGAAAGTCACTCAGCAAGGAAAGAAGGCCTCACTGTCCTCCCTGAATGCAGGCGAGCTAGCCACAGCTAAATGTCCACCTGGCACAGCCACATGTCTACTTGGTGACAAGGACCCCGGCACCAGTAAGTGGGAGAGGGCCTGCTGAGAAGAACGTGTGGGCACTTGGGGTGAGAGGCTAACCAACCCAGCTTTGGGAGACAGAGTTACCATGGTCTGATTGGAGAACGGGTCCGTGTAGTTGATCCTCTGGGTGGTGCAATTCATGTCACCTGGCTGGCCTGGGCTCGTCAGCGGGGGAATGACCTCGTAATGGTGCTTACAACTGAGCAACTGAGCCTGACCAGGATAGAGGGCAATACCTGAGGGTACAAAGAAAAGCAAATGTCAGAAGTCACAGTCCCTGACCGAGCTTCTGAGATCCTCTTCATATCTATGAAGAATCTGTGTTCTGGGCGGTGCCTGTGGCTCAAAGGAGTAGAGCGCCGGCCCCATATGCTGGAGGTGGCGGGTTCAAACCCAGCCCCAGCCAAAAACAGCAAAAAAAATAAAAAAGAATCTGTGTTCTGAACTCCCTGGGTGGCTGCAGGGAGGGAGAAGAAAAAGGTTATAGGAGTGAGGAGACAGATCCCTACTCTCAGAAAGCTCTACCCTAGTGGAGGTCACAAGCCCCTCCTCAGTGAGCCCCTCACTAGGTTAGGATATAGGCCCCTGATGCCCACACTAAAACCCACTTGAGGGCGGCGCCTGTGGCTCAGCGAGTAGGGTGGCAGCCCCATATACTGAGGGCGGCAGGTTCAAACCCGGCCCGGGCCAAACTGCAACAAAAAATAGCCGGGCATTGTGGCAGGTGCCTGTAACCCAGCTACTCAGGAGGCTGAAGCAAGAGAATCACCTAAGCCCAGGAGCTGGAGGTTGCTATGAGCTATGACGCCACAGCACTCTACTGAGAATGATAAAGTGAGACACTGCCTCAAAAAAAATAAAATAAAATAAAACCCACTCGACCTCAAATCCCTGCTCCACACACTCTGAGGGAGCATCCCTTGACTGAGCCCAGCTGTGCCCATCCCTTTGGCCCATCATCCGCCTACAGATTTGCTGGGAGACTCTAAGCTGTGGATTCCCTAGAACTCATTTCCTCTCTTATCTCTGCTCTGACGGGGGGAGCTCCAAGTGTGGGAGTTGCATACCAATAGTCCCCTCTCCTCCAGCCTGGCTCAAAGCTCTACTGACAGTAGCTGTTCCAACCTCAAAGGTGGAAATGCTGGTGGAGTAGTACATAGCATCAGAGACAGAGTTGAGAGACCGAGAGACTGAGAGACATGACAGAGAAAGCAGAACTCAAAGATAAAGAGACTAAAGCAAACACATGGAGAAGAGGGACAAGCCCAAGACAGAGTGGATGAGCCATGACCAGCACAGTCGACTGTGCTGCAGGCTGTAAAGAAGCCCTGGGCAGAAAGCACCTGGACTCTGGCTCTGCCCTGTGAGCAGGCCCTCCCAAGGGTCACTCAGGGGCACCCTGTTGACAGAGCACCTGACACACACTGGGTGGGCAGAGCCTGAGTCCAAGAGCTCATGCCTTCCCATTCACTTTACAGCCTCCAAAACACTCCACATTAGTCCCACAATCCAGAGCAGACAGTCTGGAAGAAAGCTGACCCCACACTCCGAGACCAGACACCCCAAAGGAACAGGGAAAGTATACATGGTATGGCCTGAGAGCCCCTCTTTGAGTGGCCTTACCTCCTCTGCTACTGCCCCCAACTCAGTCCGGCCTTGACGCTCACTTCCCCTCATCCCTGGCTCCTGGCCCAAGCCAGGATAGTCTCATACCTTCCAGAGGCCCTCTGTTTCCCTATACTGCCCTTCACTTCTGCTGATCCTCCTCCCAGAAACACTCTCTTCCTATCTACGTGCCCAGCTCAAATCCTACCTCTCTGCAAGGCCTTCCTTGACCACCGCAGCTCTGCAGTAACCATTTCAGACCGTGCACATAAAACACCCAGCTGGGTCCTTTCGGCAGCTCTTGGGTTGTGTACTCTACACCTAGACTACTCTCCACACTGCCTATAGTGCCCTACACTGTGCTGGGAAGGCAATGGAGGCTGGGGGAGTATCTGTCAGTAACGCCCTGGATCTGGGGCCCTGGGTTGTCATCTGGGGCAGGGTCTACCTGGGGCATCATAGCGATCCACCTCTTTGTAAGACACAGACATCACAGGATGCTTGAGTTTCTCACGAAAGTCCGTGATGGTCTGGTAGACTAGGAAGACAGCCACGGCCATGAGTAGCAGGTAGATGAAGATAAGCAGGACTGAGAAGACATTCTTCAGACAGGCCTTGCTGAAGCGGATGCTGCTGGAGGCAGACTCGCTGTCCAGGCCTGACAACAACAAAACACCAGGTGACCAAGCACACAGGGGCAAGGGGCAGCCAGAGATGGCCAGCAACCTGCCTTCCCAAGGAGGTAGTCAGCTGCTCTCTTAATCTTTCCACCTCACCCTCCAAACCATAACAAAGGGCACCTGCAAACATTTACTACCGGACAGAGGACACCAAGCTAAAGGAGAATCATTCATTGCCTTTAAGGAATTTACTCTTTAAAGCAGTGATTTTCAACTGCAGCACACTTGTATGCCACGGAAATTTTTAAAAGATCATTAAATTATTTTCAAAAGAAGTTCAAAGCACAGTAAGTATATTCTCTTATTTACTTTTTTTTGTTGATCAATGTAATTTAAGTGTGCCTAATCTAGAGGAACAGGCAATTACAATCCAACAAGTGAACTGCTCCCAACCCACCTCTAGCTTTATCCCTCACCACTCCACTTCCTCAATCCCCCCAGCTTCACTAATGAACTTTCTTGTCTACCAGTGTTCCCTTCTCAACCCTGGAGCCTCATTTTTACCATTCCCTATACCTGGCCTGAGACACTTTTTTTCCCCCACAGCTGACTCCTAACTTGTCCTCTGGGTTTCAATTAGAAAGTCGATTCCTAGAGAAAGCCTTTCCCTGACCACTTACCTTTATTTGGGTGCCCCTTCATCATTCCCAGGAAGCCCTATATATCCCCTACTTCATCATTCTGCAAATATCATTGTCCATATGTCTTTTTATCCTCCTAGTTTATGAACTTCATGAGGACAGAGATAAGGCCAGTCTTATCCATAACTGAATCCCTCACCCTTCATGCTATGCCTGGAACAGAGCAGACATTCTGCATTTACGTGAGTGACTCATTAAATGTGTTGATGCCATTTGTACAACACAGCTCTGCCTCCCCTTCTCCCTTCATACCATTCTGAGCTTAACCACTGTTAAGGATAAAATTCATATGCTGAAAATCCAAGGCGGGAACGGTGGCTCATGCCTATAATCCTAGCAAGTGAGTAGATCTCCAGAGCTCAGAAGTTTGAGACCAGCCTAAATAAGAGCAAGACTGCATCTCTACTAAAAAATAGAAAAACTGGCCAGATCTTGTGGTAGGTGCCTGTAGTCCTAGCTACTCAAGAGGCTGAGACAAGAGGATCACTTGAGACCAAGAGTTTGAGTATGCTATGAACTATAACACCATGATACTCTACTCAGGGCAACAAAGTAGGACTCTGTCTAAAAAAAAGAAACACCAACTCCCAATATGACTGTTTGTAGACAGAGCCTTTAGAGAGGTAGTTAATGTTAAATGAGGTCATAAGAATAGGGTCCTAAGCCAACAGGACTATATCCTTATAAGAAGAGGAAAAGACACCAGAAGTCCATGCACACAGAAAAAAGGCCATGTGAGTATTCAATGAGAAGATAGCCATCTGCAAGCAAAAGAGAGGCCTCACCAGAAATTAACCCTGCTGGCAACTTAATCTTGGATTTCTGGCTTCCAGAACTGGTGAGAAAAAAATTTCTATTGTTTAAGCCACCCAGCCTGTAGTATTTTGTTAAGGCAGCCCGAGGTAAGACACTCTTGTAGTGTTCTCTGTGACCCCTCTGCTCCTCAGCTGAAAACAGGGCTCCCTGAGAAAAAGGCCTTTTTCCTCCACAGCACAGCTAAACACAAGGCTGAGGACAAAGGGTACCCCAAAAGGTAACTGCTTATCTCTAGCTACAATGACAAAGTAGCTTGGTCATGCCACCCTTCCACAGAAAATAATTAACAATTACAAAATTTTGGCAATATATTTTTAATTATCAGAAAGCATTGAAGAATAACAAAAACTAGACAGAAACTGAAAGAGTCTACCTTGAAAGAGAACTGTGTATGCTGAGATTTGTAAATCTGTATCTTTTTACCTAAGGGTACATGCCAATCTTTTTAAAGGCATGATTCAGAGTGGCCAGGATGGAGTTCAGGGCCAGAAAGGTAGGAAGAAACTCTGAAAGGGAAAGAGTCACATAGTGAACCTCTCACATCTGCAAATGCTCAAATTCTTGGCTGGAGACTACAGGGGTTCCAGCAAAAAAGCAACTGAAAACTGAAAAAACTGAATGGAGATTTCAGCTACTGCAAATAGAGGGGAGCTAGATTAGAGCCTACGTTTTGCCATATTAACTACATAAGACAAAATTCTTCTTTGGAAGATCATACCAGAATCCAGAATCTCTATAATGTATTGTTCATAATTTCCAGTGTTCAATCAAAAATCACTAGACATGCAAAGAAACAAGAAAATGGAAGCCGGTGGCGCCTGTGGCTCAAGGAGTAGGGTGCTGGCCCCATATACTGGAGGTGGCGGGTTCAAACCCAGCCCCAGCCAAAAACTGCAAAAAAAGAAAGAAGAGAAAATGGAACCCATACAAAGCAATCTATAAAAACCCAGCTGGCCCCATATACTGGAGGTGGCAGGTTCAAACCCTGCCCCAGCCAAAAACTGCAAAAAAAAAAAAAAAAAGAAAGAAGAGAAAATGGAACCCATACAAAGCAATCTATAAAAACCCAACACCAAATGACTCATATGATGTAATTAGCAGACAGAAACTTTATAGCATTTAAAGGAAAATATATAGATAAAGGATAAAGGGAGGGCAGCACCTGTGGGTCAAAGGAGTAGGGTGCCGGCCCCATATACCAGAGGTGGTGGGTTCAAACCCAGCCCCATCCAAAAACTCCAAAAAGAAAGAAAGAAAAAAAAAAAAGAATAAAGGGAGGGGCTGGGAACCCATAGCTCAGTGGTTAAGATGCCAGCCACATACACCAGGGTTCAAACCTAGACCAGGCCTGCTAAACAACAACAACTCCAACAAAAAAATAGCCAGGCATTGTGGTGGGTGCCTATAGTCCCAGCTACTTGGGAGGCTGAGGCAAGAGAATAGCTTAAGCCCAAGAGTTTGAGGTTGCTGTGAACTGTGACACCAAGGCACTCTACTAGAGTGACATAGTGAGATTCTGTTTCAAAAAAAAAAAAAAAATTAAGACTAAAGCAAAAATTATTCAATAACATTGTAAGGCATATAATTTTGAAAGAAAAATAAATGAAAGGCAAATAGAAAAGAGCAAAATGGTAGAATCATGTTCAACCATATGTGTATCAATAATTACATTAAATGTAAATGGTCTAAAGACTCTAAATGAAAGGCAAAGATTTTCAGCCTAGATGAAAACAAGACCTAACTGTTATGTTTTGTTTTTCTTTTGTTTTTTGAGACAGAGTCTGTCTCACTTGTCACCCCTGGTAGAGTACCATGGCATCATAGCTCAAAGCAACCTCAAACTCTTGGGCTCAAATGATTCTCTTGCCTCAGCCTCACAAGTAGCTGGGACTACTGGCACCTGCCACAAAGCCCGGCTATTTTTAGAGATGGGATGTTGCTCTTGCTCAGGCTAGTCTCAAACCATAAAAGCTTAGGCAATCCACCTGCCTTGGCCTCCCAGAATGATAGAATTATAGGCTTGAGCCACTGTACCCGGCCCAAGACCTTACTTACTATTTTGATAGGAGATGGATTTTAAATACAAAGACACTGAAGAGTTCCTGCTCATAATTAGTTCATTTTCCTTCATTTAAAAGCACAAAAGCAGGATCAGCAAGAACAATCAAAGTGTACTAGATTGGCAGAGATAGGAAATAATTCATCATTTACTTCAACAAACATATATAAAGAACCAAGTCTAAATCTAAGACTTTGTACTAGGTGCTTCAGGGAGATATCAAGAAAGGATTCTAGCTTGGTGTCTACAGCTCAGTGGTTAGGGTGCCAGCCACACATACTGAGGCAGATAGGTTCAAATCCTACCTAGGCCTGCCAAACAACAATGACAACTACAACAACAACAACAACAAAAATAGCAGGGCACTGCAGTGGGCGCCTGTAGTCCCAGCTACTTGGGAATCTGAACAAGAGAATCACTTAAGCCCAACAGTTTGAGGTTGCTGTGAGCTGTGATGCCACAGCACTCTACCAAGGGCAACATAATGAGACTCTGTCTCAAAAAACAGAAAGAAAGAAAGAAAGGATTAATAGTCTGCACTATAAAGTGCTACATAATTCAGAAAGATCTGAAGAAGTGAAATGTGAAGCTTCCTTCACCTGCAGGAAAGACCAGGGACTATAACAGGAAAAGGGGCAGAAGTCAAGACTTTGTAGAGGAGGTCGCCTTAGTGCTATACCTAAAGCACTAGGAGAATTTTGAGGAAAAATAATTTGGTTTTCATTATTCATTTATTTTTCTGAATTAAGGTCTGTGTACCAGACACACAGCCCACTGGTTAAGAGTATGAGCTTCAGAGTAAAGAGTTTGGGGTTCTATTGATGTGCAGGGGAGGGAACACTTATACAGTGCCGGTGGAATTGCAAACTAATATAGCCTCTTTGGAAAGAAGTATGGAGAATCCTCAAAGAGCTAAAAGTAAACCTTCCAGTTGATTCCACAATCCCATTACTAGGTATCTACCAAGAAAAAAAAATCATTTTACCATAAGGACAATTGTACTAGAATATTTATCGCAGCTCAATTCACAATCACCAAGATGTGGAATCAACCTAAGTCCCCATCAAGACATGAATGAATTAATAAGCTGTGATATATGTATACCACAAAATCTATTCAGCCATAAAAAAGATGGAGAGTTTACGTCTTTTATATTAACCTGGATGGAGCTGAAGAACATTCTTCTTAGTAAAGTATCACAAGAATGGAAAAGCAAGTATCCAATGTACTCAACAGTAATATAAAACCAAGAGATAAACAACTACACACCCCCACAAGAGAAAAACACAATTAAATTCAAGCGGGGGAGAGGAGAGGAGAAAGCGAGGAAGAGAGAGGGGGTTGGGTAAGCTCTCACCTAATGGGCACAATGTAAGGGTATATAGCATACCACTTCAGGGAAAGGCTCAACTACAATTTGGACTTTACCTAATAAATACAAACAATGTATAACCTCTAATCCAGCAGTTCTCAACCTATGGGTTATGACCCACAAGAACTGTATTAAAGGGCCGCAGCATCACAGAGGTTGAGAATCAATGCTCTTATCGTTATGTTAACCTCATGTTTATCTGAAATTTTAAAAAAAGAGTTTGGGGCTCTAGCCTCAGCTCTGCTACTAACTACTCTGTGACCCTGGATAAGTTTACTCCTAAACTTACATTTTTCATGTGAAAAGGAAATTATCATTTCAATTTTATAGGACTTTTGAGAGAAGTAAAGATGAGAATGTTGCAAAAGGTATCACACAGCACCTGTTCCATGGTAACAATTACTGCTACCCAACCTTCAGGGGCAGAGGGAAACCAGAGGAGCGAAAAAAAAAGTGCTTCCAATGTGGTATTCAGTAATTTTCAGAGCACCTTTTGAAAGCAGAATTCTTCTCTACAAATGTATAAAATGGTAGATATATATTTTATATTTGACTAGGATTAGCCAGATGGGAGAAAAAACTGAAAAATGTTTTAAAAGTTTTTTTTGTTTCATTTCTTTTACATTCAAAAGGTGGAAAAAACATGTGGTGTCACTTAATAACCAATGGCGGAGTTGTTTGGACTTCACTTTAGAAATCTGATGACAAAGATGACTTTTCGGCCAAGTCCTCTGATTGATTGCCAGAGTGTATTTGGTGAAGACCTCTGCTGGCAATGTGATGCTGAAACATATGATCTGACAAAAAAGCACAGATAAAGCCAAGTGTTCATGTTCTGATACGGCCTCATGACTCATGATGTGACCTCAAATAACTTCTTCAACACTGCTTCCTGATCTGTTCAATGGGTAACAAATTCATACCTCAGATTATTGATATTGAATTCATATACATAAACTAAATTTGGAATTGTCCCTGTGCTATTTATCACTCAGATATTCAGCCATGAAAGCAGAGAAAGGCACAGCTCACCACATACTGAGTAGAAGACAGTCAATGTTGAATATTTTGTAAATATCTCCAACTGAGTTTGCTGTTTACAGTTGTCCATTGCTTGGAGTTGCTTGGACAATTTCATCAATGGCCCTGGCCTCTAATGGAAATCAACCTCAAAGACATATCTAAATGACCGGTGTTTGCCCCAACTGGCATGAATGGTGCTTTTCTTTAAGTAATTAGGTAGTTCTGTAGACATGATGCCATGAATGAAAAGTGGAAGTTCTTCATATTGTAAACTTGGGGAAAACTGTAATGAAAGTCTAAAAAATATGTTATCTAACGGTGGAAGCAAATCTCTGTTTCTCTGAAGAAATACCAGATAGAGTAACTGACTTTCCCCAGCTCTTTTGTACAAATGTCACTTCGAAGTATGTGGGATTGCTTATTGCAGGGGTCCTCAAACTTTTTAAACAGGGGGGCCAATTCACTGTCCCTCAGACCATTTGAGGGCCAGACTATACTTTAAAAAAAAAAAAAACTATGAACAAATTCCTATGCACACTGCACATATCTTATTTTGAAGTAAAAAAAAAAAAAGGCGGAGCCTGTAGCTCAAAGGAGTAGGGCATCGGCCCCATATACTGGAGTTGGTGGGTTCAAACCCAAGCACAGCCAAAAAATGCAAAAAAAGAAAAAACAGGAACAAATAAAAATACAATATTTAAAATGAAAAGAAAGGTGCCCCCATCTGCAAAAAAAAAGACTTCCTAACTTCAGGAAAAAAAGGCACCCCTTAACTGCAAAAAATGGCCCTACTAACTGCAAAATAAAAAAAAAATAGACCTCTTAACTTAAAAAAATAAATAAATAAATCCTAACTTGTTCTTACCTCTGTCCTCAGGCAGCAGCAGGCTCTGCACAGGCAAGCTCGTGACTCCTCCGATCACCAGTCTCAGTCTCACCAGAGACTGAGAGGAGGAGTTGAGAGACAGAAAGAAGGAGGGGAGTCAGAGAGTGCGGTGCACATTCCACACATGTGCACTGTGGCCCAGGACGAGTCGGCTGCTAAGCAGGACAGGCACGGGTGGCAAAAATACCAGGTGGGCCAGATAAAATGTCCTCCACAGGACCGCAGTTTGAGGACCCCTGCTTATTTTGTGTGTGTGTGTGTGTGTGTGTGTGTGTGTGTTTCCAGCACATTTTGGTTGAATTTGCTAGTGCTACAACTCCACCCAAAACACTGGAGGTGTTTTTAATGCTCACTACATAAAATAGATACTTAGGGGATGCCTAGTAATGGTTTTTGTTGCTAGTGCAGCACTTAATTGTAGCTTCTAACGTAATCACTAATTAAAATAGCTTAGTGGACGGATGATGCCTGTGGCTCAAAGGATTAGGGCGCTGGCCCTATATACAGGAGGTGGCGGGTTCAAACCCAGCCCTAGCCAGAAACTGCAAAAAAAAAAAAAAAAAAGGTAGTATTTAGCACAATACCTTACTATCACATGACCAGCCTATCATTTCTAACCACTGATGTTATTTTGGCTAGTGCCTGTAGATCAAGTGGCTAAGGCACCAGGCACATAGACCAGAGCTGGTGGGTTTGAATCCAGCCCAGGCTTGCCAAACAACAATGACAACTACAACCAAAAAACAGTCGGGCGTTGTGGCGGGCACCTACAGTCCCAGCTACTTGGGAGGCTGAGGCAAGAGAATCACTTAAGCCTAGGAGTTGGAGGTTGCTGTGAACTGTCATGCCAGGGCACTCTACCCGGGGGGAGAGCAGTTTGAGGCTCAAAAAAATAAAATAAAATAAAATAAAATAATAAAATAAAATAAAATAACTTGGTGGGCTGTTGAAGGAACAGGGTCAGTGCCCTAGAGTTCTTGACAAATGCATAGAAGGATTCCTAAGAATCCTCCTCATTCTTTGTTCTGATTCCTTCCTTTTGTCTCACTGCCTGAATTCACGCTAATGAACTTCCTATCCTACTCTTCCAGTCTAGATCGGGCCAGTGGCCACGAGAAGCCCATGGGAAGGCAGAGAGCCAATACCCCAGTCTGTCTGCTACTGCCCAAGGTCTGGCCCCACGCTCCAATTCCTCAGTCTTCCCTCATGACTCTTCGGTGACATCCACAGAGCTCCAACTTCTGGGGTCCCCGCTTCTACATGCTCAGAAGTACATTACCGTGCTTGGGCCAAAGTCATGTTTGCCATCACCAGGGACTGAGGAAAGCAGGGATATAGAGGCCCACTCCTGGCACACACAGGACTCCTCTGATGGGTGACAGTGGGTTGAGGATCTGCAGTGGCCTTGCTAACCTTTCCTTAGGACTGCTCTTAGAACTTCCCTCTCTCTTCATTGCAGGCAGATTTGCAGTGAGGTCTGGTGGCTCTCCCAGCCTCTCAATTTTTTGTCCTAATGATTTCCCCTAATAAACTTAAGCACAATCAATTCTGTTTCTCAAAGAACCCAAACTGATCTAGAAAGGTGGGCTTTTATACTAGAGATGGCAAATTGTTTATGTGTCTGCACATCCTATGAGGAGTTTTGAAACCGGTAGAATCCCCCAGAGCTATTCCACTGTCCCAATGGTATAGCTTGTAGATCCTTGTGTTTAGAAGGATTCTGAGGCCACAAATGTGTAGCCACTCCTGTTTTCTGTGCCCATGAAAGACATTGCTAATGGATCATACTCACATATGAAACAGATCCGTGCTGAGTTAGCACTGTTGGCCATGGGCACAAGTGGTTTTGATAGGACAGGTGGCAGGCACCTGGCATGATGGCCAAACCTGCCAGCAGAGCCTACGTGTGAAAGTAGCATATCGTGACGGTTTGATTAGAGGAAGTTCATTCCTTTACCAGGACTCCTTTGTCAAGTTTCTCTTGTGTTTCTGTGAATCTGTGCTGGTTCATCCACCTCCGCATCTTGGCACTCCCCACTTGCCGCTATCATCATGTAGCAGGCTATTTCATACCGTTCTAACTTTTTTATTCAGTAAGCTTTTAAAATTTGTATTAAGGAAATGCAAGTGCATGTCTTTCAAAGTCGAACATAGGCAGCGCTTGACGTTTTATTATGAAAGCCGTCATTCCTTGCACTATGCCTCATTTCTGCTCTTCAGAAACAATCCCCTCTTTGGTACTTACCCCTCCTAGTGTTTACTTTAATATTTCTACAATTTTTCACAGACTGCTATTTCCTGGCTAATCAATTTAAGAAGGTATCCTTAACTTCATTATGTGTTACATAAAAATCCAGCTTACCACCATGGCTGAACATTTTCCTTTTTCTCAACATTGCAACATAGTCATTGGTTTTACTAAAGTTTCCATTAGTAAATGATCATGCAAATAATACTCAGCTTACTAGAATTGTGACTCTTCATGTGAACAAATATATATACTTTGCTGGGTTTAATAGCTACTTTATTATTATCAATTTTCTTATTTTCTGTAGCCCTGCCTGCAGGAGCCCTCTGTCATCCTGATCTGATCTGCACTGATTTTTCTCTTTCCTAGCTGGATGGCTGCCTTCCTGGAGTTGTCTCTTTGCCAACCTCTGGGGTAACATCCTGTACTTGCCTATATCTCATGTCTCCCTCCTTCTTGGTTTATTCTTTCATTTTGGTACACTATCAGCTGCTGTTCCTCCTTGTATCACTTCACTCCAGCAGCTTCCAAAAAAAGACTGAGAAAGATGTGGATGTACTGAGTACTTGCCTATATGAAAATATCTTTATGCCATCCTTGCAAGCATTTGGATAGCTATATACTTCTAGGATGAAATCTATAGTCTAGGATTAAATCTAAATCTGACATAAAAATATTCCTCACCCCTCCCCCCATTAATAAAGACACTTTTCTAGATTCCAATGTTGCTTTTTTTTTTTTTAAGAGACAGAGTCTCACTTTTTCACCCTCGATAGAGTGCCATGGCGTCACACAGCTCACAGTAACCTCCAGCTTCTGGGCTTAGGTGATTCTCTTGCCTCAGCCTCCCGAGTAGCTGGGACTACAGGCGCCTGGGTTTGAACCTGCCACCCTTGGTATATAGGGCTGGCGCCCTACCCACTGAGCCACAGGCGCTGCCTCCAATGTTGCTTTTGAGAAATCTAATGTCATTCTAGTTCTGGTTTCTTTGCAGTTGATCTACTGTTTCTCCTTTCTGGAAACTTTTAGAATCTTTTTTTTAAAAATTCCTGAGCACTAAAACTTTTACCATAATATGCCTTGGTATGGTCTTCGTTTGGGTTCAGAGACAGAGATTATTGTGCAGGAAGTTTACTAGGGACTGCTCTTCAAAACAACACTTGTAAACTGAACACAATGCAATTGCAACAGAGACTTTGGCTCATCCTGTGGTTATTTTTGGACCTGGGACAGCTTTTCAGATTTTTCACACCATAGGCAGGTGGGCTGGGCCTTTATACCCTCTTCCCCTGTGACCCAGTCATGGATTTTTGCTGTCTCTAAAAAGAGCCTGAATTTGGGTGCAGTGCCTTGGATCAAGAGCAATTGCCCAAGAGAGAATCATCTAAGGCGCATCAGTCAGCACCATGTCCCTGATATGGGGGAATGCGTGCCTTGGGCCTATAGGGAAATCTGGGTGGTCCACAGCAGTATTCATGCTTATTGGGTCTTATTTTAATCATTCTGCGGAGCTCTTGCTAGACTCTTTCAATCTGAACAGTTAGGTTTTTAATTTTGAGAAATTGTCTCTTGTTTTTTCTTTCATAATTTCCTTTTTTCCTTTTATTTTCTATGAGTCATATTTCGTTCTTTCAGGACTGACCTTCTAATCTTATCTTTCTTCTCCTATTGACCAACTCTTGATCATTTCAATTTATATCCCAAAATGTTTCTTTAGCTTTATTTTCCGATGTGTTTGATGTGGTCATCTAACGACATATGGAGTCCCAAGAGATATGAATGGGCCACCAACCGCATCTGCTATGTACATTAATAACTTACTTATCATTTATTATCATTTTCTGGAATTTGGGGAGGAAAGAATGTATAAGTCTATCTGGTCTATCTGGCATTTTGACCCAGAAATCATTAGTTACAGACTATCTTCATTCAATCTGTCCTACTGTTCCTCTTTGAATCACTCCACCCTACGTATAATCAGAGCAAAATTACTCAACTCAGAGTGAAAGCAGAGACCATGCTGTAATGTTTAGCAAGACCTTACCAAAGACCTGACTGATGGAAATGCATTCCCAGAACAGAGATATTTAAAATGAGATGTTAAATCTGGCTTCTCTCAGAGCCCATAGGTCCAATTCATTTCAAGAGCCATTGCTTAGGTGTTTAATTAACCCTTACTTTGACCCATACTTTAGGGAGCCACTAACATTTCCTCATTTGGGGCCTTTTAGTTCATCTCTTTTGTTTGTGTCTATGAGAGCAGAAGAAAGAGACAATCTCCTATTGATCTCTAAAGTCTTAGGCTTTCCAACAAAGCCATTATTTTTAACTCAAGGCTGGCTTCTTTCTAGGATGACTGGTGGTCAGAATTTCCATTCTCTCCATCATTCCAAAGCCTTCGACCGGGATATGTACTTCCCCAGTTGGGTCTTAGGAAGTCTTCCACAGAACCAGTCAGATAGCAACAGACCTTCCAAGGGAAAGTGCAGATAACTGGGTTAGCTGGTTTCTCTGGTTCATTTTGACAATCAGGTCCGCACATTTCTCCTGCCATTTTATACTCTTGGCTCTCTTTCTGCAGCGTGTAATGGTTTAAATAACAAAACACATAGACATACACACTTCCCTCCAAAAACCAAGTCGTGATATGTAGACATCACAGGAATCATCATAGCAATCAGCCTTCCAAGATGACGGTTGTCACTGAGTGAAGTAGTCTAGCTCCACTCCTCAAATCACAGTTCCTTCAGAAAAGCGTCTTCTGTCACATTTCTATAATCAACAATTTCTGCAAACCAAGGGATGCCTGCCCTCAAAATAACATTAAGCATCTATCTCCTGCAAACTGGAAACTATCCCATTTGAGAGAATTGTAATTGCCGGATTTGCCTTTCTAAGCCCTGATGCCTAATGTTGACAGTCAGTGACACTGAAGTCATTCGGTGATGGGTTCAGCCCCCAGCTCTGTTTCCTCCTAATGGTGTCCTTGGGAAGCTCCTTAATGTTTCCATGCTTTAGCTTTCTCATCTGTAAAATGGGAATGGTTAATAAAACATATTGCAGAAGAGTTGTCGCTAAAATTATGTGAGGAAATCCATTGAAAAAAGTTTCACACATCTTTCGCTTAATGAAAAAATAAGTGCCGGGTAAATAGTAATTACCATGATTAATGAAGAGTATGGCTGTCTTTCATGCTTCACATGTATAACATATTGAGTAAGTTATCAATTAATATTAGGACATGACACCAGTGACGTAAACTAAGGCTGTCTTATGGAGACTGCCAAAAAGTTTTGAAGTCAATCTTCAGAACGGATTTTTAGCCAAAGTTGGTAAGATGACCTTTTTATTTGGCGGAAGTATCTTGCTTCAGTGAACTCAAGACAGGGGTCCCAAATTCTGCAGTTTTGCTCGTGTCTCCCCCTGACATGAAGGAGAAGCTTCAGGAATCCTTAGCCAATTTCAAGCTTGACCAATTTCAAGCTGACAACTGCCTGCCAGTCCGCACTGCTCAAAAGATGAGTGATAATGAGGGGCTTTCTAATTACCACGGTTTCAGCCTTGTCACATTCTAAATCTCTTCATAAGATGTAGCTAATTGGCACTGTCAAGCTGGGAAATTTAGGAAGACCTAGATAATAAGTAGATATAGAATTCGGTTGGGATGACTGTTTTCTCTGGTTTCAGTTCACAGTCCTCTTACCCAGTAATCTCCCATCTCTCCGTTCGTGTGTTGGAAGAAAGGGGGATTTCGTCCTTTCTCCTTCCACTTTCATGGTGTGTTGGTAAGGAGAGAATTCTGTGCAATGTGATTGCTACTTACTGCAGAACTTTTAGAAACTAACCCTGAAATAGTATAGATGGCCTCTCACTAGATTAGTCTTCAAGACTTAAGTCTTGGGAAATGAACTTGAGTTTTTGAAATGGAAGGCAAAGTTTCAACCCTGCTGCTGAAACGAAATGGGGATGTGCCGGCTTCTCCACATTTCCCTGCGCAAAGACTCGGCGTCTCCAGCTGTAAGACAAAGAACATTTTCTTCTCAGAGGTTCAAGTAAAGTGAATTAGATAAAACCAGGAGCATAGTGACCAACCACAGTCGGTGGTCATTAATTTTTTTTTTTTTTTTAGAAATTAAAAAGTGGGATTCTTTTTATTAGATGGAGTTTGAAAAAATAAAATGTTCAGGCACTCCCTTTCCTTTGTGTTGTTTCCGAATGAGTACATTTGAAAAAACAAAATGTCTGAAGAGGGTGCTTAATTCACGTTTCTGTCATCATCACAGGAAATTAATTTAAAACTCTCTAAAATGTATCCCCGAGATGCATCTGCCTGTGTGAACAAACATATCCAGTATGTATATGTCATATTATGGATTAACAACCCGGCCAGCCTCCAATAGGAATAATACTATGTAGGAATAATATAGTGCAGACAATAAAAATATTCGATAATTCTGTGTATTCAGAATGTGGTATCAAAGAGGATAGTAAATGGAAAACAGCAAGTGTGTATGTTTTCTTAGCTTTAGTATAAAAAAGAAAAGGACAAATACAAATACTTGTATATGATATCTCTGGATGGATAAATCAAAAACTAGCAACTTCGAATGCCTCTTGAGGAGCAAATGGAGTATTTGGGAGTCAGAGGGAAACTTGCTTTTGTAGAGTTTGAGGGTTTGTTTTTTTTTCAGAGACCGGATCACAAGGTCATGGCGCACAGGCTAGAGTGCAGTGGTGTTCTCTAGCTCAATGCCACCTCAGACTCCAGGGCTCAAATGATCCTTCTGCTGCAGCCTCCCAAATAGCTGAGACTACAGCCCACACAACACCATAGAAGGCTAATTAAAAACTTTGGGGAGTCCAGGAGTGGTGGCTCATGCCCGTAATGCTGGCACTCTGGTAGGCTGAAGCGTGTAGATTGCTTGAGTTCACGAGTTTGAGACCAGCCTGGTCTAGAGCGAGACCCTGTCTCTAACAATAGCTGGGCATTGTGGTGGGCTACTTGGGAGGCTGAGGCAAGAGGATTGTTTGAGCTCAGGAGTTTGAGGTTGCTGTGAGCTATGACACCACAGCACTCTACCAAGGGCAGCAAAGTGAGACACTATCTCAAAAAAATGTTTTTGTTTTTGTTTTTTTGGTAGAGATGGGATCTTACTGTGTTGCCTAGGCTAGACTTGAACTCTTGGCCTCAAGCAACCTTCCTGCCTTGGTCTCCCAAAGTACTAGTATTAGAGGCATAAACCACTGTGCCCAGCTGATTTGAGTTTTTACAGATGTGTGCTTTTTTTTTGAGACAGAGTCTCACTCTGTCACTCTGGATAGAGTGCTGTGGTGTCATAGCTCACGGCAACCACAAACTCTTGGGTTCAACAATTCTCTTGCCTCAGCCTCCTGAATAGCTGGAACTACAGGTGCCCATCACAATGCCCAGTTAGTTTTAATATTTTCAGTAGAGATGGGATCTTGCTGTTCCTCAGACTGGTCTCAAACTCCTGAGCTCAGGCAATCCACCTGCCTTGTCTTCTCCAAGTATTATAGGCGTGAGCCACTGAGCCTGGTTGCATGTTTTATTTAAAAGAGAAAGGGAAAACAGAGTGCTGAGATGATTTGTATAATTTCTGTTTCCCTTCAGGAAGTTCTTTTGTAAGTGTTATTAAAGATCTAAGCTGGGTGCCGTGGCTCAGCCTGTAATCCTAGCGCTCTGGGAGGCTGAGGCAGGTAGATTTCCTGAACTCATGAGTTCGAGACCAACCTGAGCAAGAGTGAGACCCCATCTCTAAAACTAGTCAGGCATTGTGGCAGGTGCCTATAGTCCCAGCTACTCAGGAGGGTGAGGCAAGAGGATCACTTGAGCCCAAGAGTTTGAGGTTGCTGTGAGCTGCAACGCCACAGCACTCTACCAAGGGCAACAAAGTGAGACTTTGTCTCAAAAAAAAAAAAAAAAAATCTTAGAGTGAGAAATTTCGGAGTTGCAGCATTGGAAAGAAACTTAAGATCACCTCTAACAGGAGTGCCAATCCCAGCCTCTATCAGAATCACCAGGAGAGCTTGCTAAATGTACAGAGTTGAGAGTCCTATCCCAGAGCTATGGATACGGAATTGCGTGTGTGGCAGAAGGGGGCGATGAGAAATTCACATTTAAAAGGAGTGTCCTATAGTGCTTTCTGATGTTCAGTCAGGTTTGGAAACCACTGGTTTTAGGGACAAAATCTCAGCACTTTCCAAATTTTTCTTAAAATATCTTAAGGTATCACAACGATGCCTGGAGTTCATGGTTGGAATTGGTGGGGGTAGCAGTGACTAAGGGAAAATGGCAGCAAGGCCAAGAACAGCAATTAGTAGACCCTGGTAGAGACACACATACAAATGCTTGCTTTGAAATATACACTTGGGGAGATTGCTAGAAATTTCTTTTCATACAGGGATTCTGCTGCTAAGAATATTTTCAAATTGTTGTTCCATTTGAAGAAGAATACTTTCATGAAATCTCTTGCAAGGGGTGGTCCAGTCTCAGGTGGACAATATTTTTTTTCCGACCCTTACCTTCCCCAATACATGTATGCATAAATATAAGTACACACGTAGATAGATATGCAGCCATATGTATAACACACAGGACTCCTGCTATGCCAAGAGAGATTTCTTCATGTATATGCCCTCCACCACAAAGGACAGCAAACTTGTTTCCATAAAGAACAAGAATATTTTAAGCTCTTACAGACTATACAAATTCTGTCTCACCTACTCAACTCTGCCATTTTAGCATGAAAGCTGTCATAGATCATGCATGAATGAATAGACATGGGTGTATTCCAATAAAACATTATTTACAGACACTGAAATTTGTCCATAAATATATATATAATTTTCTGTGTGTGTATGTATATATATAATTTTCATGTGTCATGAAAAAATACTTCTCATTTCACTTCTCTACCATTTAAAATGTGAATCCTTAACTTGTGGGACATACAAAAACAAGTGACACACTGGATTTGGCCACCTTGCAATAATTTATTGATTGCTGCTCTACCATATAGTTAAAATGGCATGTTTTTTTCTCCTGTGACGTTATACAAAGTTATTTGTTTTTCTTACCTGCAGAGTTCTCTTCTTTAAAATGGAGCTGTTATTGGGCCCAATAAGACAGAAAGAATTACATTGAATGATATCTGTCTGTTACTCTCCCACCTCTATAACCTAATATATTAATGTTCTTTTTTTATTAGTTAGGTTTACTTCAGTTGCAAGTAATAGAAAAAACACAATTCAAATTGGCTTCAAAAATAAAAAAATATTTGTTTGTTTATATAGCTGTAAAGTTCAGGTATAACTGTATCCAGAGGCTTAGGCAACACCATTGTATGGCCAATATTTTTACTCAAATTCTCTTTCAGGTATGATATCAGATAGCTCCAAGACTATATTCTCTTTAATTCAAGTCCAAGAGAAAAGGGAGTATAACTGTCAGAAATGCATGCAAAATCTCAGACTTAGCTCTGATTGTACTTGGTTGGCTTGGTTTTACCATACGTACTCATCTCTGAACCAATCATCATGGTAGCATATGACACTCTGTTGAATAGGCCTTAGTCACACATCTACTCTTGAAGCAGGGGATAGAGGGAAGGTGAAATCAACTCCTCCTAAATGTATGAGCTGAATGAGAGTGAGAGAGAGATGTTCCCCCAAAGTAAAATCAGAACGCTGTCTGATAAAGAATGGGCAGTGAGCAACAAAACTCAACAAACAAACTTCAACGTTCTTACCAACAAGAGCTAATCTCATTAAGAGTCTGGACTAATTTTTTTCTAACTCCAAAACAATGAAATGAGAGACACTCATATAACTTATGACTCTGTTTGTGTAGCTGATGGTTTTATTGGGTGTTTTGCAAGGTCTCAAAGACCCATGTCTTTTTGGTCATTATGTTCTTTATCTCTCCAGAGAGAAATGACTTCAGAGAATTGGATTCCTGAGATTTCATTTCTCCCAACAGGCCTACTATGGGTAGGGCTCTCCTTTCTTAGAACATTTCTATATTCTACATGAATTCCTTCCTTCCAATGATTCTTCTAGAAGCTGAAAATCCAACCACAGAAACTTTAAACTCTCACTTTTTTATCAACCAACACCAGGCACTCAGCTAACATTATAAAGGATATAAAAGGCCTCAGAATGCTGTTTTATTTATTGTCCTAAGTTAGGATACAGTTAGATTATCCAAGACAGCCTAATCTTTTTCTTCAAGGATTTTCCTACCAACAATCCTAGACCAATACCCGAAATTTAGTAAACACAGCAAATGATACCCTGTAAACTATAATTATCAAGTATAGCAGTGTTGACTTGGGTTTTCTTAAAACTTAGCCCCCCTCTTTTTGTTTTTGTAAAGAAAAAAAAAATGCATCCTATCCTGGTTCTTCTCCTGTCGTTGGAATTGCTCTGGGTCTTCCTCCTTTATGCTCTCACTCTTGTTTTCTATCTCTCTCTGAGTCATTTTCTTCTGTTCCTGACATGTCCCCCCACATCCCAGGCTCATAGTTCTTCTCTTTCAACTCTTACTTGTTTATTAATTAATGAACATTATTAATTAATTAATCATCCCCATGTTTTGATGATCATTCAAACATACACAATAAAAAGATAGATGTAGTTTTTTGAGTATTTGCTGGCTCCTCTCAATGGCTCATGAGAAGTAGCTGACATTACTTATATTGTACAGTGAGGTTTGGTGATTCACTGAAGGTCACACAACTAGTAATTGGGAGGACTGAAGTTTTATTCCAAATTCCCTTCCTTTTCTACAATACTTCACCATCTTTTTGTCATTCTCTTGTTCTATTATTCAGCATGATTTTCTGATAATCTCCTCTGAACCACGTATAGGGTGTTAGGAATCACCAAAGACCCAGTCCTTATTTTCACAGAGCTTGAAGTCTAGTGAAAAACATGAACATCCAATTTAATTGTATTATAACTGCTATGACAGAAGCTGAATATATTTCAAACTTACATCGAAGGCTCAGATCTCATGCCTGAGCTCCAGGCCCATCTCTCCAATTGTACATTTTTATTTGGATATTATTTCCATTATGTATTTTGCTAACTAATATAACAGCCAAAGCTTTGTGGCTTAAAACAACAGTGATTTATTATTTTTCATTAATTTTTGGATTGAGTGAGCTCAGCTGAGTGGTTATTCTGCAGAGGTCACTCCCCTGTCTACGTTTAAGTAAAGGTTTGGCTGGGGCAGAAGCATGCAAGAGGAACTCTCACAGCCAAGAGGAATCTCATGGCCTCTTTGCCCATGACCCCTTATCATACAGTGTTCTCTCTTGAGCTTCCTTACAGCATAGAGGCTGGTTCCAAGAAGACAAGCCTCAATGCACATGCTCTTATCAAGTCTCTGTTTGCACTATGTTAGTGTCTTATTGGCCAAACAGTCACATGGCCAAGTTTAGAGTTAAAGTGGAAGAAGAATCACAAGAGCGCAATTACTGGGGCCATAGATCACTGGGGACCATCAATGAGACAATTCACAATAAGGGTCCAGCTGTTACCTCCATATCTTACACTGAAATCACCATGTTTCTTCAAAACAGCCTCATATTGGTATTTTTCCTTCTGGTATTATGATTCTCAAAATTTAGGAGTCAATGTCAACTCTGACGTGTACCCTAATAGTTTCTAACTATTTCCTAATTGTTTCTAATTTCCTCTATAGGATGTTTCATTCTTTTTCCTTATCTTTTCATATATACAACTACCTCTTTTATTCAGGACAGTTTGTTAATTTAGAGGGTCTCAGCTGTGTGTTGGTGGCCACTATTGGGCTGTAAATGGATTATAGGTGTGAGAAGATAGTAGTACTCATTTGAGGATCTTGGGGTGAATGCCTACAGCAGCTGGACTCCCCGAGATGTTCGTCTTTGGCCAGCAGCTGTCCATTCCATTTGCTGCGGTGAGCAATGCATACACATATGGGCCCCAATATGAAATATTGATAAAATACTATCATAGCCAAATTTCAGGCTTTCTATCTGTCTTTCTTAGCATCACCATGTTAATCTTTCCTAAGTATTACTTTATATTTTATTCTTCTTGCAACAACGTAAGTTGCCTGCTGCATACAGTCCAAGCTGGCTTCTAAATATTTCTGCCATCTCACTTGAACCTACTTTTCTGGGTTTTGCCCATTCTTCCTCCAACCAAAAGAAAATTATTTCGGCCCAACCTATCCAATTAGCACCTCCTAAGAATACTTCATTATTTTCTACCTCCCTGCTGTAAAGCCAGCTTACCCTCTTGGAAAATTTCCAAACCCCAACCATCCTTCAAATCCACTTTGAGTTCCTCATCCTCCACAAAGGCTACCAGATTATTCTGGTTCATAGTGATGTCTCTGTTTTGCCTCTGACCTCCAAGAAGATATCTCCCAGAAGACATCATGTATAATTTCAAAATGACCAATATGGTCGTGACCGGCCTCGTGTGCTTTTCTGAATTTAAATTCAACTTCAATGAAATTTAAAATATAGTTTCTCAATAACATTAGGCACAAGTGGCAAGTGGCTGCCATACTAAACAGCAACAGTTGAAGCATTCTCATCTTAGACAATTCTATTAGACACATAGGTCTATTGGCAGTTCCTCATTGTTTCTAACTCTGGATGACTTTCAACAGCCAGGTCCCTTGCATCTTAGTTGCCTCCTGTTGTAGAGCCTGAAAAGCTCAGACTCCTTTTTGGTACTTCCTTGAAGCTAGATTGGTCCCTGTGACCCAGCACTGGCTAAGATGAATTAAGTGCATGCTTGCTGGGAGTGTTTCAGGGCAAGGGTTCTTTTATATGGTAAAGGAAGAAAGTATGCAAGGAGAATTCCCTTTCTTCATAGCCCCTTACCTAGGAAACAATCATGTGGGGATGTCTTGTCTAAATCTATAGCAGCCATCTTGCAGCCATAAGGAAAATGCAAAGGCCATCTCAGAATGTACTCAGAGATCTGAAATGGTTAAGCCACTGAGTTAACTCTAAAACTGACTACTATCAGCATTTTGGTATGCGGTTATTTATAATATTTTATTATTTAAGTTTCTGTTAGTTTCTCTGTTACCTGTAGCCTTTCAACATCCTGCTAATAACAGTGTGTTGTTAATGTGGAGAACCCACATTGGACTCTCTAGATAAGTCCTTTCTGGGAATAGTCCCACTTCTCTAAGACATGGTTACTGGGCAGAGTTCCCTTAATGTCATTTGTATAATGTGACCTTGGTTTCCTGGCCACAGGTGGTTAGATCACGGCCAGGCTTCTGACTCAAACTGAGCTAATAAGCCCTAAGATTAGAATTGAGACTTAAAAATCCCAGTACTTGTCTATCTATTCTTTTGAACTGAGGAAATGTAAACATTAGGTGGCCATGTTATGCTGTGTAGACTAGGAAACATAAAAAATTGAAATATGAAGAAGTAAGAATTCTAATGGAATTGGAGCCTTGGTTCTAGACAAGGCCTTGCAGCACCACTTTTGGGGTTTTTTTAAGATACACCACTACCATTATAAAAAATCTCATATAGACTCGGCACCTCTGGCTCAACAGGCTAAGGTGCCAGCCACGTACACCTGAGCTGGCGGGTTCGAATCGAGCCTGGGCCCGCCAAACAACAATGATGGCTGCAACCAAAGAATGGCCGGGCGTTGTGGCGGGTGCCTGTAGTCCCAGCGACTTGGGAGGCAGAGGCAAGAGACTTGCTTGAGCCCAGGAATTGGAGGTTGCTGTGAGCTGTGATGTCACAGCACTCTATCTATCCAGGGTGACAGCTTGAGGCTCTGTCTCAAAAAAAAAAAACCTCATATAATAGCTTAAGTGGAATTCTAATAGTTTTAGTCCAGAAAAGTCCTAATTTGGATGCACTAACTATGCTGCTGGTAAGATTATCAATATTTACGTATTAATTCTGCAACCACTTTGCAGACACATTAAAGCAAGAACCTCTTCATAACGTCTCTTGGACTCACTCATAGCTCATAGTGGGTACTCAGTAAACGCAGGTGAGCTGATCAGTATTTTTACTGCTTTGAAAAACTCAGCAGTGAGGGTCTCCCAGGCTGGACCACAGGCTTTGAATTTCTCTTCTGAAATTCTCTAATCTTAGCCTATGTGAAAAAGTGTGTCATTTTAACAACAGCAACACTTCAATCTATATTTGTACCTGAAAAATTACACTAGAAAGGTGAGAAAGGAAGTAGTACAGTTCTTCATTTTTACCTCCAAGATACATCCAAGACAGATCAATTTCAAAAACTCATCTTGCAGCGTGATGTCAGCGCCAAATTGAAAGGAAGTCCTTGGGTCTTGTTGAAAACTTTGCCAGGTAATCTAGTCACACTTAAATTTGAGAATCATTTGCAGCGTATGGTGTGTGTGGTGTGATTCTCTCTCTGTGGTGTGTGTTCCCTTTGATAGCTTATTATCAAAGATGTTTGAACTCAAATAGGAGATTATTGAGTTCACTTTATTTGTTTTTATTTGCATTTGTTTTCCAAATCACACCAAAATTCTAAGTCTTCGACAAATAAAACTTCTCATTTCATTTATTTAACATCCATCATTGACTATCCAGTAGACGCCTGACCCCAAAATAAAGACATCATGTTTGCTTCATTGACATTTTTAGAGTACTACCACTTACAAAATGATCTCCTTTAATCCACTGGCCACCCTTATTCATGCCCCCATATTACAGGGGCTAGCTGGAAGTGACTTGGCAGAATAAGTCCCAGAACTGAGAGCTTGATTCTCCAAACCTTGGGTTTTCCCCTCCCCACCATGCCTTTCAGAGGCCTTATGGCATAAAGTTTCAGAAGACTGGCTCCGGCATCAAAGCCACATTTCCAGGTCTGCCATATCCTTGGGTATGTGTGACAAAGGCGAATTTTATTATCTCTCTAAACCTCTGCTCCTTCCTCTATAAAATGGGGATAATAATAGTACCTATCCCACAAAGTTAGTGGGGTTATACAAGATATAATATTTCTGAGCACAAAGTATGCACTCAGTAAATGGTAGACTACATACTGAACTACTTCCAAGCTTTAGTTAATGCGGCGTAGATTAGGTTCAGTAAGTGAAAATGTCTGGAGGTGATCTGGTGTATTCATTCCAGACAACAGACTAGATGGGATCCGTCCAGATGTTCCCCTATCTTCTGCAAACTTAGTTTCCCATAAGATCAGGGCCTCTCTTCCCATGATAAGAAAGGTTGCAACATCCCATAGACTCCAAAGTCTCCAGGCGCTGGGCGGCTGTTATTGCCATAAAACCCTTCTGAAGAGTTAATTCCCAAATTTAGATTGCTTAGTGCCAGGAGCCTATGGTTCCCCTCTATAGGAGGGGCCACAGCAGAACTCCTTAGTCTGAAATGAACTTTTGTGCAGTAACGAGAGGATTGGGGCAGGGGGACTCATGTCTTCTCTTCTCTTCTCTTCTCTTCTCTTCTCTTCTCTTCTCTTGCTATGTATTTTAGTTTACGTCATTTCCTCTTTCCCCCCAAAAGGCTATTCCTTAAACTCTGGTACATAACAGGTAGAAATTTTGAACCTTGCACCTGTTTAACAAATAGGTGCAAGAAAGATGCTAACTGTCTGGATGGTAGTTGGTGTACAAAGCCCTGCATATTTGCAGGAAAAGAACCTGACAAGCTTTGAGAGAGAGTATCCAGCCTACACCAAAAGAAAGCTTATAATTTGAACCACAAACTCCTCCTTTTATCATTCTTTGAATATCCTTACTCTCATACGGAATTTAAAAATTTTAACTTTGTATTTTTTTTCTTAAAAGAAGTCTCCCAATTGTACACATGTTCAGTCCCACAGGCCTGGGCTACGAGTGACGACTATGTCATTTTGTGTTAGGAGGGGAGGAAATCCTGCATGTCACAAAGGCAGCTCTCTGCTATAAGCCGACCTTTTGCTTCACAAAAGAGGAAACTGGTGTCTGAAGAGAACTGACTTGCTCTCTCTCGACCCCATAATGAGCAACGATTCCTGGGAACTTGAATGTGGAAGTAGAAGCCCAGTCCTCCGTTCCTGCCCCCATCTCACTCTTCCCTAAGATGCAGGCAATGTTTCTGAAATGGGAGATCCGGAGCCAGAATAGATTCAAATCTCACCTCCACCACTTGACGGCACAGTACTTAATCTCTCTGTGCCTTAGTTTCCTCAACTGCAAGAATGGGGGTGGTAATAATTGTGTCTGTCTCCTTCAGCCCTCACAGAACTAAATGAATGAATTCATGTAAGTGTTTGGAAAACCAGCTGGTCTGCTGCAAGCACTCGGGCAACAGTGGGAGGGGTGGAACACTGCTTTGACCCCTTTTTCATTCTGGTTTTGAATCTGCACTTGGGATGAAATGAGTGTTTTATGCTCTGTTGCTACTTTCAAATAGTGAGGATTGAAGAGTTGAGCCCAGCACTCCTCTTAAGAATCAGATCCACAAGTTCATCTTTCTTCCTCTGCCTAAGGCAGAGAGTACAGCAATGACTCCTTGAATATGAACACGTGCTCAGATGAGATGCACCAAGTCTCGACTTGGCAAAATACTAAGGAGGCCTAGAAGTTGCTTCATTCTTCACTTGATTTTTACCAACAAGGAACTCGTACGTTGATCATTTGTCTCACGTGAGTCCACCTTCCAGCTGGTTACGAACAGGGATGAAGGGAGAGAAAAGTATAATCCTATTCCTTGGCTCCCTTCAAACACCAATAAAAGTTGAATCAACTCTACAGTTTAGGACAACCAACTCCGAATGAAGTGCTGTTTTACTTTACTGTTGTAGATATCATTACTCACTATATGTTGATCGTGATATAATTACTCATTATAACTTGATCATGGCAAACTCCACGCTCTTTCTGAAAATGGTTTGGATTTATCTAAAAAGGAGAAGATAGGGGAAGGGGAGAAGGAAGCAGAGGAGTTAAAGGAGGAGGAAAGGCAGGGAGGCAGGAGAAATTAACCTATCACCTGACCACAGAGCTCATCGACGGCAAAGCCATCTAAACACTTCGGTCCGAAGCCCAGGGAACATTTTTTGCTTCAAAGAAGTTTGTAGGAAATACTCCTCCGTGAGCATAGAGAGGCTGTTAAAAGTCCTGACGCCTTTGCCTCCCTGGGTTTTCCTTTCATGAAACCCATGGGAGGTCTCGGGAGGCAGCGTCTTCCCTTCTTCCGCCACCTGCATGACATCCCTGGGCACCACGTTTCCCTGGACGAGGAAAGAGTAGACGATGAAGATGAAGAGAAACATTTCGTGCTTCCATTTTTCAAAGGCTGTGTTTAACTGAGGGGAAAAACTTCCTAAAATTCTCCCAAAACACAAAGTTAAAAAGAAATAAGTAACCATGACAGCCATTTTCAAATACACACACACACACAAGTATTTTCTTCTCACATTGGCAAAACTGAGCATGAGGTTTTTGAACCCTGGATATCCTTTGCTCTAGAAGTCAAAGGGACTTTGATAGTGACCCAGGCCTTTCTCACTCCATTATCATCTTCAGAAGTTTGAGGAAACCACTGGTATAAGTTTCACACCATGACCAGAACAGCCCGGCAGATTTGCACTGACTCCCAGGCCCCTCATGTTTCTTTCAACACATCCCTGGAGTTCCTTCCATTTCTCTGGGTCTCTGCAAATAGGGCTTAGCTCTGAAGGGTATATCTTTAAATAAAATGAAGACGTTTTTCAAACAGGAAAACCATAGAACAGGGTGCTCATTTTAATCCATTTTCATTCAACTATTTTTAAATAAATAACCCACGGCAACTGCAACCAGCTAATCAGTAAAGACTCAAGAGCCTGTCGCAGCCCCAATATTGTACAAAGCCCCCAGGGAGATGCTGACAAGGGCAATTCTGTGGCTTGACTTTCAAAGACTTGACTCCTGGTTCCCTTTTACTTTCCACAGGGGTTTTCTTTTTTGAAAATATTTCCATTCTGAATAGAAAAAAAAAAGTGGATGAAATAGTGTAATGAAGCTCCACGTACTTCTCACCTAGCTGCGAAAATTGTCAACTCCGAAAGCATTGTGTTTTATTTACCCTCATATGTAAAATAATACATTTCTTCCCTTAAAAAATAATTAAATTCAACTGCTGGCCCCTATTAAGTCGGACCATCAGACATTTAGTTTCTCTCCTTGGGTTGTTCAAAGGTCCTGGGGTCTTGCACAGAGTGCAGTGTCTGAGAAGGCACCAATTGTGTTTGTTCTACACTGATTACTGCATGATTACACAGCTTCCCATTGACAAAAATGGAGTGGTTCCTTGAAGCCAGAGGCTCTTTACTTCCTTTCCCTGTTGCGGAGCAGAGGAATCATTGTAGTGGCCAGACCTCCAGGGCCAAATGTCCCCAGGTGCCCCATAAAGCCATTCCCTTCTGAGGTCTTGCCAGCCCTTCACTCCCCGCCCAGGGCATGGCCAGCCAGTGTGGTGCATAAACCTCTACTCCTTTCCTAATTTGGGGAACACTGTCCCTTCTCTCTGTCTACTTTCTTGAGGCTCTAAGCAGCTAGCATAATCAACTAACCATGACCTATAGCTAGTCTCTCCCGCACTAGCTAGTTGCTTCTGCTTCCCATGAAATTTTATTACCAACCTCCATACCAAGATGACCTCCCTCTTATTTCCTAGAGGATGAGCTCCGTAGAAACAGTCGGGCAGCCTGAGTTAAAATCCCACTTCTATCCCTAAGGGGCTGTGTGACTACGGCAAGTTACTTAACCTCTCTGTGCATCAGTCTCCCATTTAAGGAAACCACAATTCTCTCCTCATAGGGTTGTTGTGAGGATGATGAGTTGTTATATATAAAGCACTTGGAACAGGCTGATAGGCAGCCAGTGGCTAATCACCATTACTTAGCCTTCACCAACCCCAAGAGGTGAGCATTATAATACTAATTTTATAGACTGGGTTAAGGATACACCGCCACTCTGGGGATTGTGTAGACATTGATTTCATTTCTATTAGTAGCATATTCCCAGGGTGGATTTTTAAAAAGGGACTTAGATAATATTCCAGTTTATTTATAAAACTCAAGCAAATTGTTCTCCAAGTATAATTAAGCAAATTCGAGAGTCCAATAGGAAACAATTATTCACTACTAAATGGTAATCTTAATAATTCGAGATAATTAAAAAAAAACTTCCTCTGACTGATCTTCAGGGAGAGGCAGCTTTTTCAAACAGCTGGGAGATATTCTGTAAATCTCAGGTAATGTGATTTCTGTAATTCATTATTTATTTACATGCGGGAAGGCGCTGCCTCCACAGGCAGCAGTTAGGCCATTACTTCATTAATGTCTCATTACTGTTCTCTTTACTCCCAATATCTCGATCCTGGTGACAGGTACCCAGAGTTTCTGGAACAGCTCTGATTTTAAAGGTCCTATTATGGACTCCCTTAAATCATCAAAATACCTCTCAAGGAAGCGTCAGTATTAGCATCCAAGTCATCTTCTGGACAGGCCCTGGGGAGCCTTATCTTGCAAGTCCCCTGGATCGTGGTTTCAGGGCACAGCCACGCAAGATGTCTCAACGTAAGGAGAAAAGCCTGGGTTCTGCAAACCGAGGGCCCTGCGTAAGTCCCTCCTTCTGCTATTCTAGCTGTAGGACCGTAGGCAAGTTGTTTAATTCCTTGGAGGCTTCCGTTTCTGTTTGGAAAGTGGAAGTCTGTAACCATCTGCCATTTACTCTTCTGCTTTTTTTGTTTTTTTTTTTTTGAGACAGTCTTACTGTGCCTCTCCGTGTAGAGTGCCATGGTGTCAGCCCAGCTCACAGCAACCTCAAACACTTGGGCTCAAGCAATCTTCTTGCCTCAGCCTCCTGAGTAGCTGGGACTAAGGCGTGCACCACCACACCAGGCTAGTTTTTCTATTTCTTTAGTAGAGATGAGGTCTTGCTCTTGCTCAGGCTGTTCTTAAATTCCTGAGCTCAAAGGATCTTCCTGCCTCAGCCTCCCAGAGTGCTAAGATTATGGGTATGAGCCTCTATGCCCGGCCTCTTCTACCTTAAAGCAAAATGTCCAGGTTCAGCTACAGACCAGCAACAAAAGGAAAAAAAAAAAAAGCTGTGTTTCTTAGGCTGAGTCAGGATGAGTCAGGAGTTCTTAGTTAAGACGGGGCTGATATTTGTCTGGTATGCACTGGTTAATAACATCTGCCTTCCTTTCTGATCAGGCTAGTCTGAGCTATTCTGTCTGGTCACACTCATACTGTCCTAAGTTTTAAATACTGTGAACCGCCCCTCTCTTCTCTTCATGCCGTTCTCAAGGAGGAGGGTTGAGATATGTGTGAGCTGTGAGGTCAGCTACACCTGAGTCTGAATCCTGACTCTGTGACCCGTGGCTAATCACTTTCGCTCTATTGCCTTGCCTTTCTGCTCTGTAAAGTGGGGGTAATAGCAGGCATGATTAAGCATTCAATGAGCATGAATGGGTCTGTGATAATGCACAAACCCAATAAATTACTCACTATTATCATTAGAGGGAGAACAAAAAAGGCCTCAAAGTCTGCAGCTATAAAATGGAAATAAAAGTAACTATTTGCTATAATAGGAGGATTAAAGAAATCTTTACGAATGTCAAGAAAACTTACACTTCTCAAAAAGAAAATTATACTGGGCTGGGCACAATGGCTCTGGGAGACCAAGATGGTTGTGCTGCTTCAGCTCAGGAGTTCAAGACCAGCCTAAGCAAAAGCGAGACCCCATCTCTACTAAAAATAGAAAAATGAACCAAGTGCTGTGGCAGGCACCTATAGTCCCATCTACTTGGAGGCCGAGGCAAGAGGATCACTTGAGCCCAAGAATTTGACATTGCTGTGAGCTATGCTGATGCCATGGCATTCTACACAGGATAACAGACAGAGTGAGACTCTGTCTCAAAAAAAAAAAAAAAAAGGGGCAGCGCCTGTGGCTCACATATACTGAGGATGGCAGGTTCAAACCCAGTCTTGGCCAAAACTGCAACAATGACAACAACAACAACAACAATAACTGGGCATTGTGGCAGGAGCCTGTGGTCCCAGCTGCTCAGGAGGCTGGGGCAAGAGAATTGCTTAAGCCCAGGAGCTGGAGGTTGCTGTGAGCTGTGATGCCACAGCACTCTACTGAGGGTGACTAGGTGAGACTGTGTCGCTAAAAAACAAAAGAAAATTATATGGAAGAAGAAATGTAAGTAAAATTAATAATTTGCCTCATCAGTGAATAATATTTAATCATATCGATGTAAATAAACACTATCGATTTAAGTAAATTGTGATATAACTACAGTAGTTGACCACCTCCCTACAGTGACCACTTCCTGAAGTTGTCCTAATTTTCATTGACCAGACAGGCACCACATGTACATATTAGTACAGTAGCCCTATGCTGACTACCTCTGCGTGTTGACCAGTTTGTTACAGTCCCTTGGGTGGTCAACTCACAGAGGTTCTAGTGTGTATTGAGAGGGAGAATGAAGGGGAAGGAAAGATAGTCTTCATGAACGATAAAAAATAGCCAATTCTATTTCCAAAGTTCATTAAGAAAGAATAGCCAAACAATGTTATTTAGAAATATGTATGCAAATATGGGAAGAAATAGCAAAATGTGTTGCACATGGCTGAGGAACTGGACATGGGCCTGGCAACAGCTGTTTTTTTTATTATAAGTCTTTCAAAACTACATTAGTTGGGATCATATTAGGCTGCAGGTAACAACAGCAAAAAAAATGTACACAAATACCAATAGCTTAAATAAGTGAAAGTTTATTATTCCTTGCTCTCATGCAAGATAGTGGGGTAGTTCAGTTCTGGTCTGGAGGACGCATTCCATGCAGTGTTCAGGGGAGCAAGACTTCAAAATCCCCCCTCCATCACTCCTAGGAGGCAGCCCCCATCTTCATGGTCCAAAGCCACCCTCCTCTCAACAAGTTGGGAAGGGTCATTAGAGAAGGCACATCAGGTACCGTTAGTGGTCTCTTTGGGAAGCTCAAACAGTTGCCCGTTCACGTTGTGTTGGCCAGAACTTATGCCCGTGTTTACCTACAAGAGAACTTCTACAGCATATTCCTTCCCTGGGACAGTCACAGGCCTACCCAAACAATGTCTTGCTGTGGAAAAATAAGAGAATGGATATGGGGCACAACTGGAACTTGTTTCCACAAGCGCCACTGAGTTTTGCACTACTGTTGCAACACCTTGATCAAAGTAAAATCTAAATGCAAACCAAATACAATACCAAATGTTACGTGGTGGTGGTGAAGAAGAGTTCAGACTCTGACTACCCTAGATACCCTGATTTGATTAATTCATATCATCTGCCTCTATCAAAAGATCACCTGTACCGTATAAAATGTACAACTATTATGTACCCGTAATAATGAAAAATTAAAAAAAGAAAGAGCTCAGTCTCTAGTCACTACATGATAGCCTCTGAGTTTCCACTTCCATAACTGTAAAATGAGAATCAAAGTAGGACCAAGATCCTCGGTTGATGTGACAATTAAAGGAGTTGATGCTTAACAAAAAAGTGCTTCTAATAGTTTTTAGCATGTGGTAAGCATTGGTAAAGTATTTGTTGTTGTCATCACAAATATTCTTCAATTACTAAATTAAACAAGTACTTAAACCTCAAACATCTGACGAAATCCAATCAAATGAAGGGTCAAGATAAGCAGAAGAACCCTGAATCTCTAAGAAACATTCGGGGAATAGAATAGAAGGTTAACAAACTTTACCAGTTTTCATAATACTCAAGAAAATACTATATTTAAAAAATAATAAATTGATGCATAAGAAAGGTGATAAGACAGTATTAGACGCACCTACTACAACCAATGTACAGCCTCAGTTTCCCTTAATAACCAAAATGCACAGAGAACTCAAACGTAATAGCAAGAAATCTCAGGGTGGGCAACAGACTTGAAGAGAAATGTATCTGAAGACAGGCGCACAGCCTACAGACACATGAAAAAATGCTCACCATCCTTAATCATCAGAGAAATGCAAATCAAAACTACTTTGAGATATCACCTAACTCCAGTAAGATTAGCCCACATCACAAAATCCCAAAAAGATGTTGGCGTAGATGTGGAGAAGAGGGAACACTTCTACATTGCTGGTGGGAATGCAAACTAATATGCTCCTTTTGGAAAGATGTTTGGAGAATACTTAGAGATCTAAAAATAGACCTGCCATTCGATCCTATAATTCCTCTACTAGGTATATATCCAGAAGACCAAAAATCACATTATAACAAAGATATTTGTACCAGAATGTTTATT
>CAUYRH010171112.1:0-20015 GCA_963574655.1 Perodicticus potto | reverse complement strand
CTGGAAAGAGTGCTATGGCATTACAGCTCACAGCAACCTCCAATTCCTGGGCTCAAGCGAGTCTCCTGCCTCCGCCTCCCAAGTAGCTGGGACTACAGGCGCCCGCCACAACGCCTGGCCATTTTTTTTTTTTTTTTTTTTGGTTGCAGTCGTTATTACTGTTGCTTGGCGGGCCCGGGCTGGATTCGAACCCACCAGCTCAGGTGTACGTGGCTGGCGCCTTAGCCCGTTGAGCCACAGGCGCCGAGCCAGCAATGAATTTTTAAATCTAAATATACATTACTCTACTAATTTTTGAAGGATTCAACACTTTTGAATGGATATTCCACACTTTTCCCACTCTTCCCAGTTTATGATATAAATGCACTTATTTCCAAACTGAGCAGTAGTTGGCAATGGAAGCCATCAGGAGGAGGGTGGAGGATTAAAAGTGATGAGAAGGGATGAGGAAGTGGAGCACCACAAAGGAGAAGAAGGAAAACAAGGCGGAAATGAGAAGACCCCAAAGAGAAACGTCAACTGTGCCTCCATCCAGCAAATACTTACCGAGTGCCTGTAATCCTTGCAGTCTGGGAGGCTAAGGTGGGAGGGAGGATCACTTGAGTTCAGGAGTTGAGGACCAACCTGAGCAAGATCAAGATCCCATCTCTACTAAAAATAGAAAAAATTAGCCGGCCATAGTGGCAGGTGCCTGTAGTCCCAGCTACTTGGGAGGCTGAAGCAAGAGGATTGCGTGAGACCAGAAACTTGAGATTCCAGTGAGCTGTGATGAGGCCACCGCACTCTAGCCCAGGCAAGAGAGTTAAAAAATAAATAAATAAATAAATAAATAAATAAATAAATAAAATATAGTTGCAGTCTGCCCTGAGATTACATTGGGACAGACAACTCAATGATATCAGAGTTTGAGGTTGCTGTGAGTTGATATGGTTGTAAGGTTATACACATGATGTTCTGAGAATACAAACAAGCGACACCCAGGTCATGACTAAGTGGGAACGGTCAGAAAACAATTCCAAGAGAAAATAAATTCACGCTAAATGAATTCTGCCTGGAACAGAATTTTAGGCAGATGAGAAAAACATAAGCAAGATAAGCAAGGTACAGAAACATGGAGTCGCATGGCTATGGGGATGTTTTTAGCTGCAATTAGCCCTAGGCACCAGCTATCAGTTGGAAGGCAAATGACGTTTCCTCTGGGCTCCATATAAAATGCAGTTTGTAGGCTCAGCGCCTGTGGCTCAACGGGCTAAGGCACCAGCCTTGTAAACCTGAGCTGGCGGGTTTGAATCCAGTCTGGACCCGCCAAATAACAATGACAGCTGCAACCAAAAAAAAAAAAAAAAAAAGGCCAGGCATTGTGGCAGGTGCCTGTAGTCCCAGCTACTTGGGAGGCAGAGGCAAGAGACTCGCTTGAGCCCAGGAATTGGAGGTTGCTGTGAGCTGCAATGCCACGGCACTCTGTCAAGGGTGACAGCTTGAGGCTCTGTCTCAAAAAAAAAAAAAAAAAAAAATGCAGTTTGTAGGCGGAACACGGTGGCTCCTGCCTATAATCCTAGCACTCTGGGAGGCTGAGATAGACTGATTACCTGACCAGCCTAGCAAGAGCAAGACGCTGTCTCTACTAAAAATAGAAAAATTAGTCAGTTGTCACTGGGGCACCTGTAGTCCCAGCTACATGGGAGGCTGTCAAGAGGATCACATGAGCCCAAGAGTTCGAGGTTGCTGTGAGCTATGATGTCACCGCACTCTATCTACCCAGGGTGACAAAGTGAGACTCTGTCTCAAAAAAATAAAAATAAAATGCAGTTTGCAAATTTCTCTGAATAAGCTTTTATGTAAATCCAGATATAATTAATATTTATCAAAACACAAGTATGTCTCAGACATTTTTACCTGTTATTTCTTTATTCTGTAGGAGATTTTTAAAAAGGCTCGTGGTGCATGACTACGTGTGGCAGCCAAACACAGCAGACCACATGGAGGGCAGGGGAAAGATTTTTCCTTTACTCCTATCACTAGCATTTTTTTCTGGAAGGAAGAGGGGAATCAAGCTGATTTAATGTATCGGGGATGTGGTATGATCAACCCATTGCTTATTTTTAGGTCTCACTCTCCTCTGTTTTGAATAACATTTAAATTCAGTTTGGGAAAATGCTATGTGCAAAGCTGTTCACAGGGATGACTCAGTTTCTCAATCCTTTGCCTCGTGCAACACCCAAGCTTCCCGCACACCAAAGCCTAGGAGTAAAGAACTAGAGATTCTACAGACACTGCCTCTGCTCTCCAAAATCATAAGCTCCCACGTGGATCATAGCAACATATGAAATAATGGCCATAAACACCAACTGAATGAGCATTTAGTAAATTTGAAAAGTGATAAAATATTTATATTATTTACTAAAAGATTCTCTAGGCTATGCAAACCTTTGCCTTCCTTTTGAGCCATAATCTAAAGCTTAAATCCTACATGTGCTTTTGGATTTCATTTTGAATAATTCAATGGCTTTGGGAACACCAGATAATGCCAATGTGTCAGTGCAATAGCTAAAGAAATCTTGTCACAAAGTAATGTATTAAAATCATGTAGTTAGCTTCTAGAAGGAAAGTATACATGATTAAAATCATGTAGTTAGCTTCTAGAAGGAGAGTATACATTTTTAGTATACATCTACAGACTAGCTATATTACATGACTCAAGTACACCTGTTGTTAAACGTAAATCTTACACCATTGAGTTCTCACTCTACTTAGTACCTTCAGAACACATCTATAGAGACATCGTACATAACATGCATGTCCTCCTGGTGCATTTCCAGGTACAGAGTATTAGATTACAAACACAAAATCAGGAACATATTCAAAATGAAGAGAATATTCAACTGCCCAGTTTGTCCGGTATATACTTGTTCTGGTTATCTGCCAATGTTAAAAGAGAAAATTTCCCCCCCAAAAAGAAACAAAATTAGTAAACAAAATCTTTTTTCTGGAATTCTTATTACATGAATAAATTAATCTGTGTTTAGTTAAGCAACTGTAGGCATACTTCTGCTGCATTAAACCAAAAGAAAACCTAATAGTGATATATCTGCATAGTTATTCTCTACAATAATAAATATTGTTGGCCAGGAGTGATGGCTCACATCTTAATCCTAACACTCTGGGAAGTTAAGGTAGGTGGATTCCTTGAGCTCAGGAGGTGGAGACCAGCCTGAGGTAGATTGAGACTTCATCTCTACTAAAAACAGAAAAACTAGCCAGACCTTGGGGCAGGCACCTATAGTCTCGGCTATTCGGAGAATGAGGCAAAAGGATCTCTTGAGACCAAGAGTTGGAGGTTGCTGTAAGCTATGATGCCACGGCACTCTACCCAGGGTGAGGGAGTGAGACTCTGTCTGAAAAAAAAAAAAGAATATTGTCACTAACATTGGCAAGGATGGGGCATTATGTCGGCACTCTTGATCACAAATGACAAAAACCTAACCTAAACTGGTCTGAAGGAAAAGGGGAATTTACTACTCCATGTCCTGGGGGAAGTGTAGGGGTTTAATCCAGGCCTTACTAAGTAGCATCCATAATACTACTAGGTCAAATCTCTTGCCCTTTCACTATAATCTCTTTGCTTTCCTCTATGTGTTAGTTTCTTCTCTACTACTAAAAATGGACATTTTCCATGCAAAAGGAGAAGTTGACCAACAAGGAGATCCAGTCTTATGTTAACACAATGTCAGGGAAAAGAGAGAAGAGTCCAGAGCTGGTGCAGATGTTTTAAAAAGTCATAATCTCTTCCAGTTCTACCACCTTAACTTATAGCTTCAATTCTCAAAGTTGCAAGAAGGCTGCTTTCCTTGCAATCAGCAAGAAGAAAGGAAAAGAAAAGAGGAAAAGGTGTATACCACCTGAAGGTGTTCCCTTAACTAAGGAAACAAAAATGTTTCTGGAAGTTGAATCCAACAACTATCATACACCAAAACTCAGTCATATGGACATCCTAGGGTAAAGGAGTCTGGGGAACTGAAGCTTTTAATAACAAGTCACATTCCTACCAAAAAAAGTCTTTCATTAATGAAAGTGGGGATAGATATTGGGTATGCAAATGCATGGTCTAGCTCAATGGCCTTAGAGATTGGTACAACATTTGTGAAAAGCAATTTAGACTTAATATGTATATTTCATTCTGGGTGATCTAATGATTCTGCTTCTGGGAATTTATTCCTAAATCATTCAAAATATGAAAAAGTTGTGATAATAAAGATAGATCAATGATCTTAAAAACAAAAAATCTGGCACGGCGTCTGTGGCTCAACAGGCTAAGGCGCCAGCCACATACACCTGAGCTGGCCGGTTCAAATCCAGCCCAGGCCTGCCAAACAGCAATGGTGGCTGCAACCAAAAAATGGCCGGGTATTGTGGCGGGTGCTTGTAATGCTAGCTACTTGGGAGGTGGAGGCAGGAGACTCACTTGAGCCCAGGAACTGAAGGTTGCTGTGAGCTGTGATGCCACAGCACTCTATCCAGGGTGACAGCTTGAGGCTCTGTCTCAAAATAAAAAATAAAAATAAAAACTAAAAATCTGCATGATAGCTTAAATATCCAAAAATAAGGAAGTTATTACAAAAATTGTAGTACATTTGCAGATTATATATTGTACAGGTCTTAGAATTATAATTCCTTTTTTTTTTTTTTTGAGACAGAGTCTTACTTTGTCACCTTCGGTAAAGTGCTGTGGCATCACAGCTAACAGCAACCTTAAACTCTTGGGCTTATGCAATTCTCTTGCCTCAGCCTCCCAACTAGCTGGGACTACAGCACCCACCACAACACCCAACTATTTTTAGAGAGAGACAGGGGCTGGAGTGCAGTGACTATTCACAGGCATGATCATCCCTTACTGCAGCCTCAAATTCCTGGCCTCAAACAATCCTCCTGCCTATTAATTGTCCAATGCACTTAATGCAAAGCTTGGGGGAATTGTTTTGATTATGTTAACATTTTTCCTTTACTGCCACTTTCCCCATCTTTGAAGTTGGAAACATTTAATCCTTTAACTATTCATTTTTATAAGTTTATTTTCTGCACTTCCTCTTTGTTTGGGCAAAGGCACAAGTTGTATACAACTGTAAATTAGCTGGCCAGTTACAGAACATGTTGCTCCTCACCCTTCGGAGAAGTAATACACATATGGTCTTCCTTTACATTATTTCTATAGGATCCTAGGGAATCAACAGATCTCTAGTGCCCTTCTTGAATTCATATTTCGTTATAATTAGGACGTGTTACTGCTGGCATTTTGCCAATCTCTCAGATTTATCAAAATTGTCAAAGCTTTTGTTGTTTCTCCCTCTAGTGGTCAATAACATTTATTAAAATGGAAAAACCATGTAAGGGTGATCTTAAATATGAGTGAAGGCTGGGGATGAACATTCAATTTTGTTGTAAAATAAATGTGAAATGTATTCATATCTATGTCTCATAACATGAGAAGTAATTTATTTTGAATACCATTTATTTAGATGACATACATAAATAATCTCTATATTTATTCTCCAAATAATAAATACTTGACTTTACCCGATTAATTATGTACGGCATAATTAATTTCCTGTTCAGAAAAATATGGTTCTCATCAGTCCTGTGGGATCTGGAAAAAAGGGGGAAAAAAAAGAAAAATTTGGTTTTCATACCAAATTTCCTGATATATTTGAGTAATAAGTGCATCACTAAATTTTTTTTTTTGAGACAGAGCCTCAAGCTGTCACCCTGGATAGAGTGCTGTGGCATCACAGCACTCCAATTCCTGGGCTCAAGTGAGTCTCCTGCCTCTGCCTCCCAAGTAGCTGGGACTACAGGCACCCACCACAGTGCCCGGCCATTTTCTGGTTGCAGCCGTCATTGTTGTTTGACGGGCCGGGCTGGATTCGAACCACCAGCTCAGGTGTACGTGACTGGCACCTTAGCCCGTTGAGCCACAGGCGCCGAGCCCATCACTAAATTTTTTTAATCTTGCTGTCTTCTTTTTTATGTTGTTATGTAGCAGCATGGAAAAAGGAGTTTTTCTCAATATAAGATTAATTTTAACATTTTCATGTGACTATATAAGTGACGGTTGTTTTTATTTTTAGTTTATTAAAGATCAATTGAACAGTCTGGAATGTGTAGAATCAGAGAGCAAGATCAAGAATAATAGTTGGCTCACACCTGTAATCCTAGCACTCTAGGAGGCGGAGGAGGGAGGATCACCTAAGCTCAGGAGTTCGAGACCAGCCTGAACAAAGGGAGAGCCTGTCTGCATTAATAATAGAAAAATTAGCTGGGTGTTATGGCAGGTACCTATAGTTCCAGCTACTAGGGAGGTTGAAGCAAGAGGATCATTTGAGCCCCAGAGTTTGAAGTTGCTGTGAGCTATGATGCCACAACACTCTACCCAGGGTAAGACACTGTCTCAAAAAGAAAGGAAGGAAAGAAGGAAAGAAAGAAGGAAGGAAGGGAGGAAAGAAGGGAGGAAAAGAAAGAAAGAAAGAGAAAAAGGTTGAACAGCAAAAATTATAAGTAGAATTTTAATTTATAACTATACTAGTAACTCATTTCCTTTGCTTTTTAGTTTTATGAGTAGTTTTCAGCCTCTTCTTAAAACCATTAAATAATTTTAATTTTTTTTTTTTTTTTTTTTGTAGAGACAGTCTCACTCTATCACCCTCAGTAGAGTGCTGTGGGGTCACAGCTCACAGCAACCTCCAACTCCTGGGCTTAGGCGATTCTCTTGCCTCAGCCTCCCAAGTAGCCGGGACTACAGGCGCCCGCCACAAAGCCCGGCTAATTTTTGACACAGTTCGGCCGGGGCTGGGTTTGAACCCGCAGCCCTCGGTATATGGGGCCAGCGCCCTACTTGCTGAGCCACAGGCGCCGCCCTAAATAATTTTAATTTTTAAAAATGTTTCTTGAGGGTGATGCCTGTGGTTCAAAGGAGTAGGGCGCTGGCCCCATGTTGCGGAAGTGTTGGGTTTAAACCCAGCTCTGGCCAAAAAAAAAAACCTACAAAAAAAAAAAAAATGTTTCTTGAATTGGATAATTCTTTCCCTCTCCACCCGCCTCTTAATTTGCATTGGCTCTTTGCTCTCTCGTAATGTTCCCCTTTCAACTTCTAATTTCTTGCTTATAAAATGTTGTAAAAAACTTAATTAGAAAAAATTTTAAAATTCTGTGATATGGCTCAGCGCCTGTGGCTCAACGGGCTAAGGCGCCAGCCACGTACAACTGAGCTGGCGGGTTCGAATCCAGCCCAACCCACCAAACAACAACGACAGCTGCAACCAAAAAATGGCCTGGCGTTGTGGCAGGCGCCTGTAGTCCCAGCTACTTGGGAGGCAGAGGCAGGAGACTCACTTGAGTCCAGGAATTGGAGGTTGCTGTGAGCTGTGATGCCACGACACTCTATCCAGGGTGACAGCTTGAGGCTCTGTCTCAAATAAATAAATAAATAAATTCTGTGATACATTTGTAAAATAATGAGATGGTCAAGTGTGAGTGGATATAGAGGAAATATATGTATGTATAAGACATTCTGATTCTGAGATGAAACTATAATCAAATCATTTCTGAATAAAAACACTTTTTAGTTTTTTAAATTGTTTTTATTGTAAGTGGCAAATAGTGAATCATCTTGAACACTGTCAAACATTGTGAAATAAAAACTGGCCTCTTTGCCAAGATCCACAAAATAGTACTCCTGTTTAAGAACTAAAAAGCCCATTTTATTACAGATAGGATGACCATATAATTTGTTATCCAAATCAGGACACTTTTGAGAATGAAAAGGACACTATTAATAATGTGGGACAGCAGGCATAAATTGAGGCTGGAAGATTGGAACATTTGGTCACTCCAGTGATCTCTAATTTACTAAAAACATAATTTATTTAAAAGATAAAGCAAATTGTAGTAGTCCTTTTACTAAGAAGGTTATGGTAAGTCAGACATCCAGTTTTGTTTGCTTCAGGCTAAAGTTGTTTCTTCTGGAACAATTGAAGGACCAATGACCTTAAGTCTATTAGAATCTTTTTACAGGGTGACCAAGTTGTGCCACTTTCCCTAGGACTTTCCCAGGTTTAAAACTGAATATCCCACATCTTGTTAACCCCCTCACCCCTTGTAAACCAGGACTGTTAGTCACTATAATTCCTTATGGCTACTTTTCAGCAAGGTTACGTCATCTCCTTGACCTCTGAGGCCTCACAGGCAAGACACTCAAGGCAACCCTCTGTCTTTTACCAGGACTGACCCTGCTCTTCCAACCCACCCTGATCTAGCTGCAACCTGCCTCCCACTGTCCCAGGCCATAGCCTTCATCCCAGGTACACCCCTGACTGTACCCCTAATGCCACAGCACGTTCTGCCCCCCCGGCACTGTTTTTCTGCTCTCCATTTGTCATGAATAGCTTTGCTCCCACAAAGGGGGCCACCAAGTCCCCACCTGGCTGTATTGCCTGGGAGTTTGTATGGGGTGATTGGAAGACCCTCTGTTTTGGCATGCAGGAAGGAAATAAAAAGAGTGATTTTATCTACAAAAAGAGTGAGGAGGCTCGGCTCCCATAGCACAGTGGTTATGGTGACAGCCACATACACCAAGGCTGGTGGGTTTGAATCTGGCCCGGACCAGCTAAACAACCAAAAAATAGCCTGGCATTGTGGCGGGCACCGTAGTCCCAGCTATATGGGAGGCTGAGGCAAAAGGATCACTTAAGCCCAAGAGTTTGAGGTTGCTGTGGACTATGACACCACAGCACTGTACCAAGGGCGACATAGTGAGACTTTGTCTCAAAAAAAAAAGAGAGAGCGAGGATATTAGGCAATTTCTTTAGGCATATTATATTTATTTTTTTCTTCTTTCTTTAGGTGTATTATAAGTATGGAAACTTATTACTTAAATATTCTGCCATGTTAACTATAAGAAGCTCTTGGACTCTAGCAAATTTTTAATTTCTAAGGCTATCAAGAGTACATTTTTGAAAAGGGCTACAATTTTTTTCCATGAAAAGTAAAATATATAAGGGTTAAGTGACCGGCAACTATCTGTTATGATCTATATGGTGTCCGTGCTGTGTATTACTTGTCATCCACCTGATGTCCCATAGATAGCTCAGATTCAACATCAGCTGAAGAAAAACCATCGTCTTCACCCACAAACCATTGTTTCTCTTTCTCCATTGTTCTATAAATAAATTGCAGCACCAGCCGGTCAGATACAGAAGCCAAAAATTTAGGCGTCACCTTTGACTCCTCCCTCTCCTTCACCCCTCTATGTCATCAATCCTCCATCAAAATGCTTCCAAACTCATCACCTCTGCTCAATCCTGGTCGCACACACTTCATCCAGTCACCACCGTCACTCCCAGTAGTCTCCTATGGTCCCCACAATTGTCCCTCTCCAATTCTTTCTCTATACTACGGTCCCATATATGGTGTCATGGGCTGAATGATATCCCCACAAAATTCATACGTTGAAGCCCTAACCCCCAGTGGTACTCCCACAAAATTCATATGTTGAAGCCCTAACGCCCGGTACCTCAGAATGTGACTCTACTTAGAGACAGGACCTCTGACATACACGGAGGAGAGAAGAGGTAGAAGGAACAGCCAGAGGCAGGAAGGTAAGGAGAGAAGCTTCTGAGGAAACTAACCTGGCAACATCTTCATCGTGGTCTTCCAGCTTCTAGAATTGTGAGGAAAAAAATTCTGTTGTTTAAGTCAACTGGTCTGAGGTATTTTGTTATGGTAGCCCTAGAAAACTACTGCATATTGTACCTTCCCCCTTCCCAGAACCCTTAAAATAAGATGGAATAGAATTAAAACAGCCATAAAGCTCATATGATTTGTTCTGTGCACATCTCCTGCCTCCCTCTCTGCCCTCCAGCTGTGCTGAGCTTCTCTCAGCTCTCAGACCGACCTGGGGCCTTCTCACAAAGCGTTCCCTTTGCTGAAGTACCAGCCCTCACCTTCATTTCCCACCTAACTTCAAGTCTCAGCTCAATGTCACTTTCTCAAGGAACTCTCCTTGATTCCCTTCCCTGGTCTAGGTCAATTTCCCTTTTATATTACTAAACACAATTGTCATTATTTGCCTCATATGTACTGGGGGTTTTTCCTGCTAAATCAGAAGATCCACACTAGCCTCATCCCTCTGGTCTGTTTCACTTTTCTTTTCTGAGACAAGAGTCTCATTCTGTCACCCTCAGTAGAGTGCTATGGTGTCACAGCTCACAGCGACCTCAAACTCTTGGGCTTAAGCAATTTTCTTGCCTCAGCCTCGCAAGTAGCTGGGACTACAGGTGCCTGCCTCAATGCTTGGCTATTTTTTTGTTGCAGTTGTCATTGTTGTTTAGCTGGCCTGGGTGGGTTTGAAAACACCAGCCTAGGTGTATGTGGCTGGCGCCGTAACCACTGTACTACAGGTGCCAAGCCTGGTTTACCTTTTTATCTACATACAGCGCTAGTAGGGTATTTGGCACATAGCAAGTCTTTATTAATAAATATTAGTTGACCGAAAGACTGATGCTGCCTTTCAAAATCTATAGCTACTTCTGTTGAGGAATTAAGACATCAGTTGGCTTAGTTGTAGAAACAATTGGGACAGCATCATAAGATGCCAAATATGGGGCACCTGTTGCTCAGAGGTTAGAGCACCAGCCACATGCACTGGGGGTAGTGGGTTTGAACCTGGCCCCTGCCTGCTAAACAAACAAATAAACAAAGAAAATAGCTGAGTGTTTTGGCGAGCACCAGTAGTCCCAGCTACTTGGGAGGCTGAGGCAAGAGAATCGCTTGAGCCCAAGAGTTTGAGGTTGCCGTGAGCTATGATGTCACTGTACTCTACAGAGGGCAACAAAGTGAGACTCTGTCTCAATTAAAAAATAATAATAAAAGATACCAAATATGCAGGTATCCTTTCCAGCAGGCTCTATTTTTACTGACACCGAGAGTTCTTCAGGAGATGGAGTATAAAGGAAGGATGGCTTACCTCAAGGTCTCTCTCCCAGACCCTGCCCCATGTGACTGGGGGATGTCATGCAAGCTGGGCCCTGGGATGGGCTGTGTCCCAGACCAGCTGAGAGTCCTTCTGTGGAATGGTATTCAGAAGGGGCCTACGAACTAGCAAGCACTACAGTGTTTTGAATTGCAGCCAAGATCATTTACAAAAATAGTTCTGGGAATGTTAAAGAGGGTATTTTAAAACTAGAAATGTAGCAACAGGAACACATATTTTCAAATTGGAACCTGGAGTGTGCCTCATGTTCTGATAATCTCACTGAAGTGGGAGGTCATTAGCTGAGTTTTGTTCCTCAAGGAAGGAAACAAACACTTTCAGGGTGCTAGAATGAAGGACTTCGCAGAGATATAAATTAACTTTCTGCTCTGAGAAACCATTTCTCAAAAGTCTTTTTTCCCCTTCTGGGTCTCCTGGCCTTCCAGGCCTTAGAACAGGATAGTACACATTTTCTTCCTCCAAAGAGCTTTAACATTGCATTACCTGCCATGATAGAAAATCTTTGTAAGTCACATCTTCTATGCAAGTCCCTGAGCCACCTTCTTTCTGATGCTTAGAGATCTGAGACCAGGATTCCTGGTCCTGACATGGGAAGCGATTCTGTGCAGAGGCCTTGCTTTAAGGTGTCTGGAAACTGCCTGCATAATCATGGTTGGCTGGCAAAGATAATGTGAAAATGTCAGCCAGGACACGGATTATATGAGAACTGAATTTCAATACCACTTACATTTAAAAATTACTATATGCCACTTATGTTCACATACATGTATTTTATTTTATTTAATCTTCAGAATAACCTGCAATAGCATATTAGACAACTATTAAATTGATAATACAGATGCATATGTGTTTTTCCCTTTTATCAAAGATTTATTTTTTTGTTTCCAGAATGGAAATTTGCTGTATTTCATAAACTTTCATCTCAGTAAGTTTTAAGACACTGACCTCACACAGGTTGTTAAGTCTGCCTGTTAAGCATTCACATATCCAGCAAGACATCACCCAGCTGCCATTCTCACACAGATGTATGTTTATTAACAAATTAGTTTATTCATATGTAACATGTTGTAACATATTATTAAACAGACAAGGTTACCAAACAGAATGGAGGCCATCTCTTATAAAAATAGTAAGGCCATGATTTAAATTCAGGTATATCTAAAGCCAAAGCCATTTTGCACTTTGCTAGGTTACTTCCTTCATCACTATCATACCTTCCTCAGGGAAATAATTTATTTATGAAAAAAGAAATCTACTCCACATTCCCTAAAGACCTCACGAAAATGAGGTTCTGGCAGTTAGTAGTGAACTCTTTACATACAATTTGGGTGTGGCCATAATGACTCTTGACACTTGGCCTGAGTTGCCTTCGTTTTTATACCATCCTGATGAACAAATTGGGAAAAGAAACATAAGTGAGCCACATTTGATTATGTCTCTTATAAGGATATCTTTGAGAAAAAAATTCTAAGTGTAAGATTATATTAAGGGTGGTGCCTGTGGCTCATTGAGTAGGGTACCGGCCCCATATACCGAAGATGGCGGGTTCAAACCCAGCCTCGGCCGAACTGCAAAAAATAGAAAAATAGCCGGGTGTTGTGGCAGGCGCCTGTAGTCCCAGCTACTCGGGAGTCTGAGGCAAGGGAATCACCTAAGCCCAGGAGTTGGAGGTTTCTGTGAGCTGTGACTCCACAGCACTCTACCCAGGGCAATAAATGAGACTCTGTCTCTTAAAAAAAAAAAAAAAGAAAAGAAGAGTGTGGGCAGCGCCTGTGGCTCAAAGGAGTAGGGCGCCAGTCCCACACACCGGAGGTGGTGGGTTCAAACCCAGTCCTGGCCAAAAAGAAAAAAGAAGAAGAAAAGAAGAATGGACTTTGGGATATTGCCTGAAAGGCATGAAAGTAAAGTGAGCCATAAAAAAATGCTGATTTTGAAATGTACCATTGCACCATGCACATTAGGTGAGGTCCCCCCAAATACCCTACAATTGTGATGGATGTGTTACTTAGTTCAATGTAAGCATTTCATATTGTATATTGAAGCAGAGTACCATGAACCCCATAAATGCATCAATGTACAAAGTTATGATTTAATAAAAAACAATTTTTAAAAATGCTGATTTTGATGTCAAATTCTGAAAGAGGACTTCCTGTCCAATTGGTAAATAATACAAAATATTGTCTCAGCACCTGTACCTCAGTGAGTAGGGCGCCAGCCACATACACCAAGGCTGGCAGGTTTGAGCCCTGCCTGGGCTGGCTAAACAACAATAACAACTGCAACTGAAAAAACTAGCCGGGCGGATGGCCCGCACCTGTAGTCCCAGCTACTTGGGAGGCTGAGGCAAGAGAATCACTTAAGCCCAACAGTTTCAGATTGTTGTGAGCTGTGACACTACGGCACTCTACCTAGGATGACATAGTGAGACTCTGTCTCAAAAAAAAAAAAAACAACGAAATATTTATTTTCAGGAAGCTACCATTACTAGTTATTTTAAGGTCAAAAAAGCTTGTTACTCTAAAGTAATATGTATAGGAAATTCCTCTTTAGAAAGCCAGAGAAGTTATGTTATTAATATTGTTTGTTTTATTTTGGTTTTAATACTTAAATACAAAATATTTTTCTCCTAGGTGCCGGCTATTGATAATACACTGTAAAGTAAGATTACATCTCTTTTTTTTTTTGAGACAGAGCCTCAAGCTGTCACCCTGGATAGAGTGCTGTGGCATCACAGCTCATAGCAACCTCCAACTCCTGGGCTCAAGCGAGTCTCCTGCCTCCGCCTCCCAAGCAGCTGGGACTACAGGTGCCCACCACAACGCCCGGCCATTTTTTGGTTGCAGCCGTCATTGTTTGGCGGGCCCAGGCTGGATTCGAACCCGCCAGCTCAGTTGTACGTGGCTGGTGCCTTAGCCCGTTGAGCCACAGGCGCCGAGCCAGGTTACATCTCTTAAAACAAAACCATCCTGTAAACCTGCACTGTCCAGTGTGGCAACTATCAAGCACCTGAAGCGCCTCGTTCGAATTGAGATGTATTGTAGGTATATAATGCACGTCAGATTTTAATGACTTAGCACCAAAAAAAGAGGGAATGTAAAATACTTCATCAATAATTTTTGTATTGATCACATGTTGAAGTGATAATATTTGGGCCAATTGAGTTTTAATAGTATAAATAAGATACGCTATTAAAATTAATTCTACCTATTATTTTTACTTTTTTTTTTGAGACAGAGTCTTACTATGTCACCCTCAGTAGAGTGCTGTGGCATCACAGCTCACAGCAACCTTCAACTCTTGGGTTTAAGTGATCTTGCCTCAATTTCTTTTTACTTTTTTTTTCATTTTATTATTATTTTTTAAATTTATTCTTGGGGATTCATTGAGGGTACTTCTTTTTACTTTTTAAATGTAGCTTCTGAAATTTTTTTAAGATGGCTCACATAATATTCCCATTGGACAACACTGCTTTAGAATTTCACCATTATAGTTAGTAACCTGAGTCAGGAGTAAGAGCATTAGACTTTATTCTTATCATCTTGGGATATCTTGGTCTTACTATTTATTTATCCATTTATTTATTTTTGTGACAGAGTCTCACTCTGTTGCCCTAGAGTAGAGTGCCATGGCCTCAATGATGGTGATCTTCCTGCTTGGGCCTCCCAAGGAGCTGGAATTACAAGCTCTCAGCATGATGCCCAGCTGGTTTTTCTATTTTTAGTAGAGATGGGGGGGATCTCACTCCTGCTCAGGCTTGTCTTGAACTCCTTGGCCTCAAGTGATCCTCCACATTTGCTTTAGAAGAGGATAAAAAAATGTAGAACTTTTACAAGTATAGTTAACAAAATGAAGAGTATGAAACTAAGGTGCCCCAAAGTAGCAGCTCTGCATCTCAAATCCTTTCACTTCTCCCCATCTTTATCACCACTACCATAGTCCAAGCCACCTCGGTCTCTTGCCTGGACTAATCTAATAGTCTTTTAACAGGTGTAACAGATCTTCTTTGATGCCCACTCACGATTTTTTGTCTTTGTCATTTCAGTCCTGGCTGGCCAGACTTCTTTCTGCTGGAAACTGGCTTTTCTTTTTCTCCAGAAAAGCTTTCTTTAGCCACAGGATCTACTCTGTTCATGTGGCAGAGGAAGTACCAAGAAATTATCCCTGAGCATCCCTCAAACAATGACTGACGGGAGTCGATGCATAAATACCCCAGCTCTTTATGCCTTAAGTTGGGGAACCCAGTGGTGTAGGCTCTACACCCAGAGTTCCTCCTGGGATTAAGCTTTAGTTACCTACCACTGTAACTTGTTTAATGATTCCCCTTTGTTGCTCCTGCTTTTCCCTCTCCCTTCCCCATCCCTTTTCTTATTGGGTTTCCTGGAATCATTTAGCAAAGAAGCTGCCTACCCTAGAATCCTTGTCTCAGGGCTGGCTTCTGGGGGAACTCAAAACTGAGGTAATGAGTCTTACCACTTCCACTCTTATCCCCCACCAATCCATTCTCCACCTCAAAAACCAGGCTATATTTTTAAACTATCACTGTAACCATATCACTTTTTTTTAGACAGAGTCTCACCTGGTCATCTGGCTAGAGTATAGTACATAGCTGACTGCAACCCCAAACTCCTGGAGTCAAGCAATCCTGTGTCAGCCTCCTGAGTAGCTGGGATGACAGGTGCCCACTACTGTGCCCAGCTAATTTTTCTATTTTTAGTGGTGAAGGGGGTCTCACTCTTGCTCAGGCTGGTCTCAAACTCCTGAGCTCAAGGAATCCTCCCACCTTGGCTTCCCAGAGAGCTGGAATTACAGGTGTGAGCCACCATGGGCCTTATCACTTCTTTTTTTTTTTTTTTTTCTCATGTAAACTAGTCATTTATTAGTATTGGTGCTGATAACAGGATTCCAGTAAATATGCCCAGTTGCATGGAGGTGATGAGCAAGCCTTATCACTTCTTAATTAAAACTTTTCAGGGATTTGCCTCTGCTCTTATGCTAAAGACCATAGTTTCATGTTTCTTGATGTCAATTCTGATGACTAATTTGGCCCTTGAATTCCTTTGCTACTCTAGAGATTTTACCATCACCCAGAATTGCTGCACCTCCAAAACTGTAAAATCTGGTATTTCGCACCTAATCATAGCATGGTCTGCTATGCTTATACAAGCACCACTACTCTGCCTGCACTGAGACCTCCAGTCCCTCAAGCCCTTCCTTCCTCTCCATCTGGTCAACCCATCATGGCTTTGCGCAATCCCTATTCAACCTAAATAATCCCCCAGTAACATCTCTTCTACTGCTTTCTGATCAGCACTCTCAACTGGACTGGCCTCTTCTCCTGGTGGTATTAGTTTGGCAACTGTCAGCCCTGAATAATTTTCACAATCTGCTTCTGCTCCTATATCCAGGCTGGAAGCAAATGTAAAAAGGTAAGCAGCTCAGAATTTAAAATTTGCGTGATGATGTATTTCCCACCTTCCCAGGATTGGAACCACGAAAGTGGTCCCTAATCTCAAACAGACCCTTAATATCACTCAATTATATTTTATGTTTCATTACTTTCATAGGAAATTCTAAACCTTCATCACTCTCTAACATCCTGTGTCTATTTACTCTCAGCAAATTACCTTGGGTCCAAACTTCCATAGAAACAAATCTATCCAAAGCTTTAACTCTTTTGCCCCTATACAAAGCCTGCCTTCTCCACTTGCTCTCCAAAGTCAAGCTCTGTCCCTCCTGAGACTGGTCCGAGATCCAAGTCCTTTCATAATCAAGGTCTAGGCCAAATTTCAAGCCTGGCCTTCTGCCTCTCTTCAGGTACATCCTGCCTACAGTTCTGGGAACGCTGTCCAAACCTGGAGAGGATCGGGGCCCAGCGTGGTGGATCATATCCAGTGAAAGCACCTGCTGGGAGCAGAGCCCAGCAGAGTCTCCAGAGCAAAGCTGAATTCCTGTTTCCAAGGCTGCTATCATAACAAGAACCCTGCCAAGGAGGAGATCCCAAGCCATAAATCTTGAAGTTGAAAAGTCATGAACCAAAGATTTCAATAAAAGGAAAGGCCCCATCAGGAGAGCAAGAACAGACAGGAGGCAGAAAGGGGCCAACGTGGAGGAAACAGACGTGGAGCAAGTTTTGAGTTGGGTCCAGGGAAATGCTGGTTCTCTTGATCATCTCACACGCCATCATGTTGTTTCAGTCACCTTAAATGTCACGTATAGAGAGGGCTTTCTGGACTGCTCCATCTAAAGTAGCCACTTAGTCACTCATCACATTCCTATGTTTTAAGGCTCTGTGTAGCAATGTGGTACTAGCTGATATTTCTTTTCTTTATGTGTTTGCTTACTGTTTTGGTTTTTTTGGGGGGGGCCCATCTCTTGCCACTAGAATGTAAGTTCTATGAGAAAACAACTCTTCTCGTTTACTCTGTACCCCCAGTGGCAAGAATAGTGCCTCAAATATAGTAAGTATTTACGAAATAGTGGATGAATCAATTAAATCTCTAGAACACTCCCTATTGCTTATAAAGATCTCCAAATGATTCTGACTTCAGCCAACCTAGAAACCACTGGGCTAACACTGCATTGTTACTCCCACTATGCTGGGATATGGAGAAGTGGCCTTGAAAAGTATAGAACTAGGCCAGACAAAAGAAGACCTGCTGTCTTTGGCTATGCTTTGAAGTATACTGTTTCCAACACCTAGACTATATTCTCTCCGATAATCTTAAACTATTCAGTTCAGGTATTATCTTCTTTAATGAATATTTTATAAACATTAAGCATAATTTTTTTTTTTTTTTGAGACAGAGCCTCAAGCTGTCACCCTGGGTAGAGTGCTGTAGCATCACAGCTCACAGCAACCTCCAATTCCTGGGCTCAAGCTAGTGTCCTGCCTCCGCCTCCCAAGTACCTGGGACTACAGGCGCCCGCCACAACGCCCGGCCATTTTTGGTTGCAGCCGTCATTGTTGTTTGGCGGGCGCAGGCTGGATTCGAACCTGCCAGCTCAGGTGTACGTGGCTGGCGCCTTAGCCCATTGAGCCACAGGCGCCGAGCCAAAGCATAATTATTATAAATGATTTACTTTTCCCAGTCTGAAATATGGTCTGGCATGCAGCAGATGCTCATTAAATGTTTTTTGAATTGCATAGCTCAAGGTGTTCTCTGCTACAACTACATAATACTAATTAATATTAGCTATCATTTTTAATACTTATCATATGCCAGGATCTATGGAAAGCCCTTACCTAAAGGGTTTGGGGTCTTAATTCCAAAAGACACAATTTTGAAGACATAATCCCTTCAAAAATCCTGAAAGATGAAAACATTGCTGGCTGGCTACAGTGGCTCAATGTCTGTAATCCTAGCACTCTGGGAGGTCAAGGTAGGAGGATCACTTGGGCTCAGGAGTTCAAGACGAGCCTAAGCAGAGACCTTGTCTCTACTAAAAATAGGAAAGTTTGGCTTGGCGCCTGTAGCACAATGGTTACAGCACCAGCCACATACACCAAGGGTGGTGGGTTTGAACCTGGCCCAGGCCAGCTAAACAACGACAACGTCTTCAAAAAAACTAACCGAGCATTGTGGTGGGCTCCTGTAGTCCCAGATACTTAGGAGGCTGAAGCAAGACAATCACTTAAGCACAAGAGTTTGAGGTTGCTGAGAACTCTACTGAGGGTGACATAGTGAAACTCAGTCTCAAAAAAAAAAAAAAAAAGAAAAAGAAAAATAGAAAAATTAGCCAGGCATAGTGGCCTATAGTCTCAACTACTTGGGAGGCTGAGGCAAGAGGATCACCTGAGCCCCAGAATTTGAGGTTGCCGTGAGCCGTGAGTGGCACTCCAGCCTGTGGGACAAAAAAAAAATAAAGATTAAAAATTAGACATAAGAGTAAATGTATTTACAGAGATAGATTATGGGAAATTGCACAGCAGTAGTCCATGAGAGCTGGCCAACTTATAAGATCTTTATATTTTGAAGTCTTGCATCTGATAAATGGAAGGGCATGGCTTTCCTCAGAAAATACATGCTCATTCATTTTCTATGTGGCACTACTGCTTTTAGAATTCGTCTTTGATTTGATATACACCAACATGAGCATTCCAAATTAAACTTTCCTATTTTCCATTCCATGTTTCCATGTTGTCTGGGGTACATGGAAATGCATTTTGGATTCCCAGACCTCCAGATCATGAATCTGGCAGAAGCAATAGTGGTGATCAAATGGCAAGACTACTGCACGAGTTTCTTATCCTGCCATGCAATAATTTTTGAACCAGTCAGTAACTCTCTGGCTTCTTCAGGCAAATATGACTTTAATTGATTAAAAACTCCTGGAACTGGCTCGGCGCCTGTGGCCCAACGGGCTAAGGCTCTGTCTAAAAACAAAACAACAACAACAAAAAACTCCTGGAATTTCATCAGCTCGAAGGAATGCCCCAAAGCACAAATAATGTGTTTATAAATTGAAATTTTCATCCTTGTCCTATCACATGGCCAATTCATACATCTGAATTTTCTGACAAATACATTGGGCTGAATGGAAAAAAATAAATTTTGTTGGTCACATCTTAAAATTCACTTTCAGAAGCCTTGCTCACACCCAATTCCAAATTGTCATTATGGTTTGGGGATTCAATAAGACGTTATAAATTTTTGACTTTAGGGATTTCAAGCTTTCAAGACTTTTACCCTCAAGGATGTCAACATTCAGGATTATGCCCTTCAGGATTGCGCCTTTTAAGATTCTGATCTGCAGCTCGGCGCCTGTGGTTCAACGGGCTGAGGCGCCAGCCATGTACAACTGAGCTGGCAGGTTCGAATCCAGCCTGGACCCGCCAAACGACAATGACGGCTGCAACCAAAAAATGGCTGGGCATTGTGGTGGGCACCTGTAGTCCCAGCTACTTGGGAGGTGAAGGCAAGAGACTTGCTTGAGCCCAGGAATTGGAGGTTGCTGTGAGCTGTGATGCAACAGC
>CAUYRH010171104.1:0-12290 GCA_963574655.1 Perodicticus potto | reverse complement strand
CTCAAGCGAGTCTCCTGCCTCTGCCTCCCAAGTAGCTGGGACCACAGGCGCCCGCCACAACGCCCAGCCATTTTTTGGTTGCGGCCGTCATTGTTGTTTGGCGGGCCTGGGTTGGATTCGAACCCGCCAGCTCAGGTGTACGTGGCTGGCGCCTTAGCCCGTTGAGCCACAGGCGCCAAGCCCCAAAAAGTATCTCAAAAGGGATAGGGGGGTAGAAAAAAAAGTCACAGATCTAAACATTAATCAAGTAGATTCTTGAAAATAATCAGCAACAGGAGTTTTAAGGCCCACATACCTGTCCATCCACCAAGGCAGTGAGAGGAAGATAGTCAAAAAGATCTGTAAAGTATTTCCACACATTTGCATTTCCATATTTTCTTAAACACTCATCATAGAAACCATAAACTTGTGTGATCTGTCTGCTCTCATGATTCCCTCGAAGAATGGTGATGCGTTCACGATAACGAACCTAAAACAACAAAGTGGAACATATAAACAACTAGCTTATTCAAAAATCAGGAAACCTTTTATGTTTTTATTTTTTGTAGAAACGGAGTCTCCCTTTATTGCCTTCAGTAGAGTGCCATGAGCGTCACACAGCTCACAGCAACCTCCAACTCCTGGGCTTAGGTGATTCTCTTGCTTCAGCCTCCCCCAGTAGCTACTACAGGCACCCGCCACACGCCTGGCTATTTTTTTGTTGCAGTTTGGCCATGCGGGGTTTGAACCCACCACCATTGGTATATGGGGCCAGTGTCCTACCCACTGAGCCACAGGTGCCTCCCTATTTTTATTTTTTTGAGACAGAGTCTCACTATGCCACCCTTGGTAGAGTGTCACGGCATCATAGCTCACAGCAATCTCAAACTCTTGGACCTAAGCGATTCTCTTGCCTCAGCCTCCCAAGTAGCTGGGACTATAGGCGCCCGTCACAAGTTGTAGTTGTCATTGTTGTATGGCAGGCCTGGGATGGGTTTGAACCCGCCAGCTCCAATGATGTGGCTGGCACAATAGCTGCTGAGCTGTAAGTGCCGAGCCTGGAAATTTTTTAATAAATTTCAAATTATCAATGGGATACAAGTATTTTTGTTACATTGATGAATTGTATAATGCTGAAATCAGGGCTTTTAGTGTACCATCACCAGAACAGTATAACAGTGTACATGGTACTGGATAGGTTAAGTTTTTTTTGTTGTTGTTGTTTTTGAGACAGAGTCTCACTTTATCACCCTCGGTAGAGTGCTGTTATGTCACAGGAACCTCAAACTTTTGGGCTTAGTTGATTCTCTTACTTCAGCATCCCAAGTAGCTAGGGTTATAGGTGACTGCTACAACACCCGGCTTTTTTGGTTGTAGTTGTCATTTTAGCTTGCCAGGGCTGGGCTTGAACCCGCCAGCCTCGGAGAATGTGGCTAGCGCTATAACCACTGTGCTATAGGGACCAAGCCAGGATAGGTTAAGTTTTGTCCCTCAACTCCTTTGGGAAACTTTATTTCTCTCTTTTTTTGAGACAGAGTCTCACTTTATCGCCCTCAATAAAATGCCATACAGCTCACAGCAACCTCCAACTCCTGGGCTTAGGCGATTCTCTTGCCTCAGCCTCCCGAGTAGCTGGGACCACAGGCGCCCACTACAACGCCCGGCTATTTTTTGTTGCAGTTTGGCCAGAGCTGGATTCAAACCTGCCACCCTCGGTATATGGAGCTGGCGCCCTACCCACTGAACCACAGGTGCCACCCCTTCAGGAAATTTTCCATAGAAAAAATTCAGAGTTGTAATTTTGTTGAAAAAATATCACACACACCCTTAATCGCACCAAACTAAAACCATAAATCTACAATCATTTTTTAAATGACCATGGGTGTTTGTCAACTTCATCCCAACTAAAATCGAATTCCCTCTACCGCCAACTTTACACCAAGCACAACTGTGAGTCATATTGAATTTTGACCCCCATATATACATTGTTTTCTTTCACAGTTCAGTAAATTTATGTAACAATCACCACAAACCAGTTTTAAAACCATTCCATTACTTCAAAAAAGATCCCTCTTGCCTATCTGCAGTCATTCCCCACATCCACTCCCAGCTCTTGGCAACCACTGATTTACTGTCTCTTGAGACTGCCTTTTCTAGAAATTCCATATAAACGGAATACAAAATGTAGTCTTTTGTACTAAAGATCACTTACAATATTTTTTGAGGCTCATCCATGCTGCAGCATGGATAGGTTGCGTGTTCCTTTTTGTAACTGCACAGTATTTCATACAGAATGAACTGGTGACTGCTTACAGTTTTGGAGGGGCTATTATGAATAATGTTGCTATAATCATTTGCATGTAAGTTTTCATGCAGACATATGCTTTCACTTCTCTTGAGCAGACTCCTAAGGTAACTGCTGGGTCAGATGGCAGGTTTATGTTTAACATTTTGAGAAAACTGTCAAACTTTTTTCAAAGAGCTGGACCAGAATAGGCGCCTGTGGCTCAAGGAGCTAAGGCGCCAGCCATGTACACCTGAGCTGGCGGGTTCAAATCCAGCCCAGGCCGCCAAACAATGACGGCTGCAACCAAAAAATAGCCAGGTGTTGTGGTGGGCGCCTGTAGTCCCAGTTACTTGGGAGGCGGAGGCAGGAGACTCGCTTGAGCCCAGGAATTGGAGGTTGCTGTGAACTGTGATGCCACAGCACTCTATCCAGGGTGACAGCTTGAGGCTGTCTCAAAAAAATAAATAAATAAATAAAATAAAAAAGAGCTGGACCATTTTACCTTCTCATCAGTAATGCATTAAGAGTCTACTCTCTCATACTTACCAACACTTGGTCTTAATCAATTTTACTAATACATAGTCATTCTGATATAGGTGTGAAGCAGTATCTCAATGTGACTTTAATTTGCATCTCCCGAACTGAATGATCCTGAGCATCTTTCTATGTGCTCTCTCTGACCAACCATTCATATACCTTCCTAGGTGAGATACATACTCAAATACTTTGTCCTTTTTTTTTTGGTAGAGACAGTCTCACTTCTCACAGCAACCTCCAATTCCCGGGCTTAGGCGATTCTCTTGCCTCAGCCTCCCGCCACAACGCCCAGCTATTTTTTTTTGTTGCAGTTTGGCCAGGGCAGGGTTTGAACCCACCTCCCTCGGTATATGGGGCTGGCGCCCTACTCACCGAGCCACAGGCGCCACCCAAATACTCTGTCCATTTTTAAATTATCTGTCTTATCACTGAGTTGTAAGAGGTTTTGATAAAAATATTTAAATACAAATGCTTTTTATGTCTTCAAAAAACAAACAAAAAAATCTTTATTTTGATGAAATCCATTTTTTTTTTTTTGAGACAGAGCCTCAAGCTGTCACCCTGGATAGAGTGCTGTGGCATCACAGCTCACAGCAACCTCCAACTCCTGGGCTCAAGTGAATCTCCTGCCTCCGCCTCCCAAGTAGCTGGGACTACAGGCGCCCGCCACAATGCCAGGGAGCTCAAGCCATTTTGGTTGCAGCCGTCATCATTGTTTGGCGGGTCCGGGCTGGATTTGAACCCGCCAGCTCAGGTGTACGTGGCTGGCGCCTTAGCCCGTTGAGCCAAAGGCACCGAGCCAAAATCCAATCTTTTACAAATCATGCTTTTGTCATCGTATCTAAGAAATCTTTGCCTAACCTTAGATCACAAAAATTTTTCTTCTATGTTTTACTCTAACTTTGATTATCTTTACCTCTTACAGTTTGGTCTATGATCCATTTTGATCCATTGGTTCCAGCAGCATTTACTGAAAGGACCATCTTTCCCCCCAGTATTTGCTGACTAGGGTTGCCATAACAAAATATCACGGACTGGGCGGCTTCAACAACAAAAATTTATTTCCTCACAGTTCTGGAGGCAGAAATTCAAGATCAAGGTATCAGTATAGTGGGTTCTTTCTGAAGGCCTCTCTCCTTGATTTATAGATGGCCATCTCTCTCCATGTGTCTTCTCATTTCCTTCCCTGTATTCCTAATCTCCCCTTCTTTTTAAGACTACCACTCCACACACTCGATTAGGGTATTCCCATAAGAATTTACCTCAATTATTTCTGCAAAGGCCCCAGCTCCAAATACAGTTACATTCTCAGGTCCTGGGGGGTCAGGACTTCAATATATGAATTTTGGGGGATATAATTCAGTCTACCACACCCCTATTCATGAATTCTTAAAAGTAGTACATTCCCTTCTCCTCTAAGCACTGGGATTTATACAGGGCTGTTTCCTTTTGTTTTTGTTTAAAGAGGCAGGGTCTCACTCTGTCTCCCTGGCTGGAGAGCAATGGCAAGGTCATAGCATACTGTAACTTTGAACTCCTAGGCTCAAGCAATCTTCCCACTTCAGCTTCCTGAGTAGCTAAGACTGCACAGACACCATCATACCTGGTATATATTTTTTTTTAATTTTCTATAGGGATAGGGTCTTAACTATGTTGGCTCACACTGGTCTCAAATTTGTGGCCTGAAGCAATCCTCACAACTTGGCTTCCCAAAGTGGGTATAGGCATTAGCCACTTTGCCCAGCCCATACTGAGCATTATGCACAGGTTAGCTTTCAAGCTGCATCATAGTCTTTAGAATCACAGCAGAAACCTTCCACCCTCAAATCTAACTCCATTTTATAGAGGCAGAACACAGTGACCTCCAAAAATGTTCTGTAGCACTTTACATGATTCAGATATTAATCACCTAAAATTCAACTCTTACTGAAACCATATTTCATTGCTTCTCTAACATTAGAAAAGTCTATGGCAGCCATTCTGTCCTTCTGAATATTCTTTAATAAAAATGAGGCTGTTGCCTAGGAAAAGAAAAAAAAAAATCTCTCTAAAAGGTAAAGTCAAACTATTTCTTTTAAGGGAAAAACAGCAGACTCCTGCCACCCTAAAAGTTATTATACTGTGTTTCACCTTCAATTGTCTCAAATATATAATTGATATACGTATAATTTTGCAACTTGCTTTCTTCATTTGTCATTTTTACTGTTCTACGTTATGAGGTCATGGTTAATGGCTACAATCTATTCCATTGAGATAATCCATAATTTAAATAACCACTATTTGTTAAGTATTCAGATCAATATTTTTCTTCTCTAATATTAAAGATAATACTACAATTTGTTTTCACACAAATTACACTTTTCCTCAGTTAAATTCTTATTACAGGATGACTGTGTCATAGGATGTAAACAATCTGACATTTGATATGCTTATACATTTATAATACTTCAGAAGTATCTAGAATTACATTACCTAACTATACCCAATTTACTGAACTAAAACTTCTATTTCATCAGACTCTAAAAATAATCTAAGACCTTCTCTTCCTTTTGTTTTTATTCTATACCATCACCTGATTCAAACGCCTATGACTGGTAAGTCTAAAACCTAAATATTTCCATTACTAAATGTTCAAATTTGTTCTACAAGTTAACACTCACATACAGAAAATCACAAATCACTGGGAAAAAAAGAAGATTCAAGAAGATGGTCTTAACCAGTTCAAAATGCCCAAATATAAAATTCAAATTACCTTGAGAGCTACAAGCAGTGTAACTGTTTCGACTGAATAATATCCTCTGTCAACATAATCTCCCATAAACAAGTAATTTGTATCTGGTGATTTGCCACCAATTCTAAACAGTTCCATGAGATCATGAAATTGCCCATGCACATCTCCACAGACAGTGACTGGACATCGAACCTCCTGCACGTTGGATTCTTTCGTCAGGATTTCTTTAGCCTACAAATGGAGAAAAAAATAAAGCAATACTTTATCAAACAACACTAACAAAGGCATGTTTACTTACAATTTAATGTACTTAAAGGGAAGACTCAGTATAAGATGAAACTGTTTTATGATTCTATTAAAATAAATAAGGTATGACAAGATTCCATCCATTACCTATTTTACCCCTGGTATGGGATGCGTATCAAGACCCATACCCCCATCCTCATCATCAATATTAAAAGTTTTTAAGTGTATCAAACTGCCATCTAATTAAATACTAAAGAGATCATTATTAGCAACTATACATGATCAATGAAAATGGAGCAAGACCTTCAGGTGTCTACTTCCTTAGCTTTGGAGTTCTAACTACAATGCTGGCACTGCAGGATTCCAGCCCATTAAGAGGCTTTATAGTCCTGCTTGACTTTTCAAAAAAAAAAAAAATTTTTTTTTGAAGGACATTAACATTTTGCCCGTATTTTAATGTATTTCTTTATATTCTTTCTACCGTAATACAAACTTTTTGGATGACAAATGGGACTATTCGATATACATGGTTTTATAAAATTAATTGGCAGCAAATGCAATCTTCCATGTAATCATAAATTCAGAATACACACATAAAAATATGTAAGATCCCACCCTGCCCTCATGGAGCTTACAACCCAGAAGTGTGTTTAAAATCAACCCCCCCACACACAGTGTAACCAAACACACAATTAGAGGTGTTAAATACTACTTTTAAGGGCAAAGTAACATTTCACTCAGGAGAAACCCTACTATTCATTCAATAAACATTTGTTTTGATCAGTTATTATATGCTAAAAACTATGAAGTACATTGGGATAAAATCACTTGCTTAACCATGTGAGTGACTACTATGTGCCAGGTCCAGTGCTAGCAACTGGACACACAATGGTGAATAAGATAGGTCATTCCCACTGCAATGGAGAAGAGACCACAAACAAGTAACCAAGTAAACAAAAATACAGGCTGTGTTAAGTGCTATGAAGGAGTGCTACAAAGACAGGGTAACTGCAAGAGACCACTCTGTGAAGTGTTGCTAATGAGCCATGATAACTAAGGACAAGGACTGGGTTTAAGGCAGTGGTATACAATCTTAAGTGTACACTCAAAAAATCCCAATGCCCAGGTTCTCTTCACCCAATTAAGTTAGCATCTCTGGAGTGGGATCCAAGCATCAATAATTAAGACTCCCCTTTCCTCCACCATTGTCTCCCCAGGTGCAATCAAGTTTCAAGTATTTGGAGGAGCCTATTTCAGGATGCTCACCAACCACTGACACTCCAAAACTAATTACTAATTTGATCAAATATTTCACTAAATTAAAAAAAAACTCTCCACTGTACTTCAAAAAGAGATACATCTTAAGAAAATATGTATAACCCAATGTTATCAAATTCTACTTTATTTTGAAATTTTTCTCTACATGGTAATTCTAACTTCTCCTAATTATTACTAAAAAGCAGAAGTTCACTAGGCACACTCCATTACCAAGTCTGTCTAGAAATAACACCATGTCTAGTGTTTTTAGCACATAGTACATATTAATGAAAATAGCTGAGAATGGAATAGTAAGTTTTACACTTCAAAGAAACTGACAAAGAAAATTCAGAAATTTTTAAAGGACATGATACCAAACAGTCACATACCATGTAAATCTTGCTGTGATGTAATTTTCACAATTCAAACAGAAGTTAAATTTCAAAATATACCTCTAGACACTTGATGACCTGTAAGGCGATTCTCTACATAAATGATAAAATGCTGCCATCCAGGTCAGGACTGCCTTATTACAACCTACTCAAAATTTCTATTCAAATCATGAAAGAAAAATTAAGCCTAACTGCTATTTCTTACTTTTATTTCATTTAAGCAAATAACAATGATAAATACTACTGTTTATCTATTTTAAAAACTATGTAAGTTACATGATAATACATTCTTATACAATATTTTGTTATACATAAAACTTAACATTCCCTTTGACAACTCTCCACAATCCCACTCCTCTAGGACAAAATAACTACCAAAAGCCATTTTGATATACAGATGCTCCTTAACATAAGGCTGAGCCCTTCACAAATATCCTAAGCTCAAAGTGCATTTTAGACTCAGAGTATTTTCAACTTACAGTAAGTTGTGAATCCTAGCAGCACCTAAGGGAACAGCTTTCTAGGGCACCTAATGGGACCTCTACTGGGTCACCTCTAGAGCCTCCAGGCTGTCATCAACCACCAATTTCAAAGGTGGCTAACAACGTATAGGCAGAACCAGAATTTGAAAGTAATTTCATTAACAATAGAATGAAACAAAACAATAGTTTTTTTTTAACTTTTTAATAACCACCTTTTTTGATCTCTGACATTTTGACTTCTGTAATTATATACAGAGGTAGAAGCTAAGGCAAAGCACAAATACCAATCTTTTTCTGCTTCCCCTAAATATTTTTCCAGGCCTTTGAATTTCTCAACATAACAAATATTTGAAAATAAATTTTTAAAAGCTTCAAAAATAATGTAATTAGCACCATATTGATTTTGACATATCAGAACTCCTCTGAAATGTAATCAAATGGTGGTATAGGCTGGAATAAATGAATTCAAGCAAAAAAGATTCAATATAAACGTCCCAGAACAAGATTAAAATTGGGAATAAGCTATTCTATTAATAAGATCTAATCACAACAAGGCATGGTGCAGCTTAGCACTCAGGGAGGCTGAGGCAGGATATTGACTTGAGGCCAGGAGTTCGAAACTGACCTGGACAACACAGCAATATCCCACATCTATAAAAAATAGAGAAATAAATGGGGCATGGTGGTATGCCTGCAGTTCTAACTACTCAGGAGGCCAAGGCAGGAGGACCTTTTGAGCCTAGGAGTTAGAGGTTACCGTCAACTATAATCACACCACCATAGTCTAGCTTGGGCCACAGAGTGTGATCGTGTCCTTAAATAAATAAATAGGCCAGACACAGTGGCTAACGCCTGTAATCCTAGCACTGTGGGATGCTAAGGCAGGTGGACTGCCTGAGCTCAGGAGTTCAAGACCAGCCTGAGCAAGAGCTAGATCCCGTCTCTAAAAAAACCAGGTGTTGGGGCAAGTGCCTGGTTGGAAGGCTGGGGCAAGAGGATGGCTTGAGCCCAAGAATTTGAGGTTGCTGTGAGCTATGATGCCACAGCATCTACCAAGGGTAACCAAGTGAAGACTGTCTCAAAAAATAAATAAATAAGCCTTATCACAAGTAACTGCATGAAGTTAACATTCTACACTGTCCTGGAATCCAAACAATTTAAACATTTACTTAAACTCGAAGGAAAGCAATCTTTTTGGATACTATCTCATTACTGATGTTCTCTGAACATTTGGGGTTTGGATTCAGAAATCTCACCACTTTGAAAATGAAGTGGTGAAACTGAAAATATAATAGGTTGAAAATAACCCACTATAAAACAGTCACCTAGCACTTTTTGGGAGGTCAAGGTAGACAGACTGCTTGAGATCACAAGTTCAAGACCAGCCTGAGCAAAAGCAAGATCCTGTCTCTAAAAAATTGCCAGGTATTGTGGTGGACACTTCTAATCCCAGCTACTTGGGTGGCTGAGGAAAGAGAATTACTTAAGCCCAAGAGTTTGAAGTTGCTGTGAGCTATGATGCCACAGCACTTTACCAAGGGTGACAAAGTGAGACTCTGTCTCAAAAAAAAAAAAAAAAAAGGAAGAAAAGAAAAAAAGAATCACATATCAGTCAAATGACCTATCAACTTGTTTGACATTCTTGAATATGGGCTATCATAACCACCATATTAACATGAAATCCCCAACAAGCAGGCTTAAACTAGACTTCACTTAAATCATTCATAACAAGGTTCTTCAAGGAAGATAATTAAAAGAGAAAAATACATGAACCAACAACAGATTCAAAAGGCACACAATAACTAACTGCATACCTCATTTTATTCAGCTTCTGATACTGTGTTGTTTACACAGATACTGTGTTGTTTTGTTTTTTTTTTCCAATAAACTGAAGGCTGTGACGATCCTGCATCAAGTCTATCACCATCATTTTCCTTTGGGAAAATGCAAATTTTCCAAAAGCATGTGCTCGTTTAGGGCGGCGCCTGTGGCTCAGTGAGTAGGGTGCTAGCCCCATATCCGGAGGGTGGAGGGTTCACACCCGGCCCTGGCCAAAATGCAACAAAAAATAGCTGGGTGTTGTGAAGGTGTCTGCAGTCCCAGCCACTCTGGAGGCTGAGGCAAGAGAATCGCTTAAGCCCAAGAGTTGGAGGTTGCTGTGAGCTGTGTGACACCACAGCACCCTACTGAAGGCGACAAAGTGAGACTCTGTCTCTAAAAAAAAAGTGCCAACAATAACAGGAACTTGACTCCAAAGCTTACAGAAGATTTTGAAGGGTTCAAGATGTAAGTGGAGGCAAGAATCGCAGACGTGCTGGAAAGAACAAGGGAATCAGAAGTAGAGCCTGAAGAGGTGACTGAATTGCTGCAATCCCAAGATAAAACCTGGACAGATGCTTATGAGTAAAGAAAGTGATTTCTTGAGTTAGAATCTTCTACTGGCGAAAATGATGTTAACATTCAAAGGACAATAAAGAATTTAGAATATGCCAAAAACTTAGTTCATAAAGCAACCGCAGGGTTTGAGAAGATTGACTACAGTTTTGAAGGAAGTTCTACTGTGAATAAAATCCTATCAAACAGCATCACATGCTACCTTCTCATGAAAGAGTCAATCAGTGCAGTAAACTTTTTTTTTTTGAGACTCAGTCTCAATATGCCGCCCTTGGTAGAATGCCATAACATCACAGCTCACAGCAACCTCAAACTGTTGGGCTTAAGTGATTCTCTTTCCTCAGCCTCCCAAGTAGCTGGGACTACAGGTGTCTGCCACAACGCCCGGCTATTTTTGTTGCAACTGTCATTGTTGTTTAGCTGGCCAGGGCCAGGTTCGAACCTGCCAGCTTCTGTGTATGTAGCTGATGCTATAATCACTGTGCTACAGGTACAGTAAACTTTTTTTGAGACAGATTCTTACTTGGTCGCCCTAGGTATAGTGTCATGGTCTCACAGCTCACAGCAACCTCAAACTCTTGGGCTTAAGCGATTCTCTTGCCTCAGCCTCCCAAGTAGCTGGGACTACAAGCGCCCACCACAATGCCTGGCTATTTTTGTTGTTTTCATCTTTGTTTAGCAGGCCTGGGCTGGGTTCAAACCCACCAGCCCTGGTATATGTGCCCAGCACCCTAATCACCGAGCTACAGATAACTCTTGGGTGTCCCAGGGTGCTAGGATTACAGGCATGAGCCACTGCAACCGGCCTCAATGCAGTAAACTTAATTTTGTCTTATTTTATTTTATTTTTTTGAGACAGAGCCTCAAGCTGTCACCCTGGAGAGAGTGCTGTAGCATCACAGCTCACAGCAACCTCCAATTCCTGGGCTCAAGCGAGTCTATTGCCTTCGCTCCCAAGTAGCTGGGACTACAGGCGCCCACCACAACGCCTGGCCATTTTTTGGATGCAGCCATCATTGTTGTTTGGCGGGTCTGGGCTGGATTCGAACCCTCCAGCTCAGGTGTACGTGGCTGGCGCCTTAGCCCGTTGAGCCACAGGCGCCGAGACAATTTTGTCTTATTTTAAAACCACCACCACTCTCATCAGTCAGTGGCCATCAACATCAAGCAAGACTGTCCACTGGCTGAAGGCTTAGATAATCAATCGTTAGCACTTTTTAGCAACAAACATATTTATATTAAGGTACAGCATGTGAACTTTTAGTGCTTTTTTTTTTTTTTTGGCTGGGGCTGGGTTTGAACTTACCACCTCCGGTATGTGGGGACGGCATCCTACTCCTTTGAGCCACAGGTGCAGCCCATGTGCATTTTTTTTTTAAAAAGATAATGCTATTACACATTTAAGACGGCAGTATAGTGTACATATAACTTGTATATGCACGTGCTTTATCTGGTAGTCTGAAACAAATCTACAAAATATCTGAGGGATGCCTATGCCTATATGTCATTTTTAGTTAACTAATATTATAGGGGAAAAAAACACGCGTTTTATATATTTTTATATTATGTCAAACATTTAAAAGCACAAAATGATTACAACTATAAATTCTTTGTATAAAAAATAGCAAGTAAATGGGCGGCGCCTGTGGCTCAGTGGGTAGGGTTCAAACCCAGCTCCGGCCAAACTGCAACAACAACAAAAAATAGCCGGGCGTTGTGGTGGGCGCCTACAGTCCCAGCTACTTGGGAGGCTGAGGCCAGAGAATCGCTTAAGCCCAGGAGTTGGAGGTTGCTGTGATGCCACAGCACTCTACTGAGGGTGACAAAGTGAGACTCTCTCTCTTTTTTTTTTTAACAAGTGAACAGTTTATTAAGAATTAAACAAAGGTATGATGTGATACAGTACAAGCAAAACACTCAAGATAGGTATAATAGTACTACTCACACAAAAACTTAAATTTCACCTCAAAAAAAATCACAAGACA